>ML978192.1:0-29299 GCA_010015745.1 Setomelanomma holmii
AACGTGCAGCAAATGTCATGTACAAGGCCACAATAGGACTCAATGTAGACAGATCTAGTCTATCCTTTGTCAAAGTTTTAGACAATTCAATCATGCGGTCGTCGAGTAATCGTACGCCGGGCTATACTGGTTTTGGTGGGGCAGATGGGATGGTGGTGTTGACGGGATGGTGGTGGAACACGTTAGAAGTAGCACGTCGTACTACTTTAGATTGGATGTTATGCTGCTCCCTGCTTGTCGCGCTGCTCAGAGGGGAGGAAGGCCTCAGCCGCGAGCACTCTCACGCAGTACACCAGCGAGCCAAGCAGAGAGGAGTACTCTAGCGCTGTACGCAGCCACAGCGTGTCTAGGTTAACGCCTAGCGCTGCGAGGAAGTGGACGAGGCTGCTCTTAAAAGGCTGGTGGCGGACGTCCTGGCAGATGAGCTCCTGCAAGAGCCGAAGCACATACTTGTGCATCTCTCTAGCTGCATCAGCACTCTCTCCTCCTTTGCGCAAGACGATCCTCCAGAGCCTCCTCGCTGCCTGCTTCTGCCTTCCATGCCAGGGGAAGAGGCAAGCGATGCCCACCAGCGCCTGCAGCGGCAGCTTCTTCTTCTGGTGCTGCTGCTGCTGCTGCTGCTCCTCTTCTTCTTCTTCTTCTTCTTCTTCCTCCTCTTCATCGTCTTCCGCAGCGACCAGCCGGACGCAGTAGCAGAGAAGCCACGCCCAGAGCCTAGCTGCACGCTGCTGGCTGCTCTTGTTCTGCATCCTGCCCAGCCGTCGCACGTCTGCCTCATTCAGCTTTGCGCTCCGCAGCCAGCGCAGCGTGTCTATAGAGAGCGTGCTAAGCCTACGTACAGCCTGCTCTACCAGTTCCTCTACAGCCAGCGCAACCTGGTTTCAGCGCTGGCTCGTCGTCGCCTGGCGGCCGAATAGCGAACGCAAGCAGCTTCCAGTCTGGGTAGGCCTGCAGGTGCTCATCCCATCGCGTCCGCTTGAACCAGCCTGTACGGTCCTTGGCTGAAGCCTCCTCAGCCATGCGATTGATCGCCTTGCTATCCTTGCGCTTCAGAGTCTCTAAGCTAGAGGAGAGAAGAGCAAGCCTCTGCTTGTAGTCGCTCTGCCGTTCCAACTCCTGCTGCTCGTCGCCCTGCTGCTTGTTGCCCTGCTGCTGCCACTCATGCAGCTCATTGTCTTGCTGCTGCTGCTCTTGCGCTTCCTCCTGCACAACAAAGTAGCGGACGTAGCGCCGCTTGTAGAAGAAGCTCTGCACCTTGACAAGCTTCCAGAGCTGCGCTGCGTGCTCTTCGTATAAAGCAGCAGCAGAAGAGGACCAGCGCGTAAGCTTGATATGGTGCTGCTGGTTGTGGTGCTGCTGGTTGACGTGCTGCCGCATCTTCATGCGACTTGTGCTGATGTAGCCGCAGACTGCGCTATTGCCGCTGCTGCTGCTGCTGCTGCTGCTTTTTGCGCTGCCTTTTCAGCGTCAATAACAGAGCTCTGCGCTGCTTGAGCTGCTGCTCGATCAACTGCAGCCTTAATCTCCTCTGCGTTGCTAAAGCGTTCATTTGGATTAACTCGAACGCGCTTTCTTGACTGTCGAGCGTTGATCTGATCAAGTTGATATCTTAGGCGTTGATTTTCAGCCTGGAGTTGAGCTGATTGAGCATTTGCGATTGAGAGAGCCTTGCCTGCTTCTCCCTAGCACAAGGCGGGTGCTCCGAGAGAGAGATTCTGATCGTAGGAGCTGCTGCTCAGCCTCGTACGTATCTCTTGATTTCTGAGGCGTTCGGATTGATCGATCATTGATATATAGAGGCTGTGCGATCGGTGGAGGAGTGATCGGTCGCGCTGATACCTGTGATGATTGGAGGACCAGATCTGGATTGTATGGGCTGAGGCCTGTAGCCCTCCACCCAGCTCGTATCACACGCTCAGAAAGGCCCTCCTCTCTCGCGTGATAGTATGAGCTAATAAAACGCTCCTTTTTTACTGGCGCTGCGTCGTCGAGGGAAGAGAGAGCTTGAATTGAGCTTCAATATCGAGTTTTGATCGCTGAGAAAGGAGCAAGATCTAGAGGTTGTAGGATATGAGGGGAGTGAGGCGTAAGGTAGAGAACCCATATCTTGTTCTGCTTGTAGAGCCACATGAACTCTATATCAACGTGAGAGCCGTGGCCATCTACTATTAGCATCCGCCAGTGATCTTGATCAGGTGCAGTATCAGGTATATATATCCGATGCACCCACCCTCCTCCTATCTCATTTGACGTCCATCCATTCTCAGAGATTGTATAGAGCCAATCAGGTACGCTCTCCGAAGGAAACCACGTTGTTTGAAGGCTCTTCCCCTTGAATATTACCATGCAGCGGAGTTTCTGCCCAGCAGCTGAGATTGCCTCAATAATTGATACCCACTCGCAATTGCCTGGAGATTTAATATAAGCCTTACGCTTACCAGCTCAGGCTATCACTTGTGTGTTTGTACATACTCCTAGAGCAATACCAGTCTCATCCATATTCCATATATCCTCCAACCTGATATTAAGAGCGATCCGAGTGCGATTGAACAGCTCTAGAAAGGCTTTAATCTGAGCAGGGCTCGCTGCCTCAGCTCTAGAGGCCTCAATCGATCGGCCGACAATACTAGCAACTTGAGGCTGCCTCGTGAGAAAGGATGAGATCCATCCTTGGCCGAGCTGATCGTGATCGCCGCTGAGCTTCAAAATTCGAGTAGCCATCTCTCGTACGCGCGCTTGAGATGGAGGCTGAGATCGTGCGTCCTCCTCGAGTATCCAGGCGACTAAGAAGTCCTCCTGTTCAGGAGTCAATCGCTACTGTCGATAGTGAGCAATCGCGTGAGGCGCAGAGCCTCTCAGGCGGTGCTGCAGCGAGCTCCGAGGATACCCCAGGCTGCAGCAGCTTTGCGTTGGCTAGTATAAACACCAGAATTGAGATCGCTAATGGCAGATTGTATAGCATGCTCACGAGGATCCATATTGAGCGTGACGTTGTTGAGATATTGCGTGTTGAAATCAGACGACGCGATCGCGTTGGGTGGCCCAAAACTAGGGCCGGCCCAAAACCAGGTGGCCGAGCTTAACAGCCTTCTTCATTGAGATCACTCTTGCCTAGTATCATACCGTGCGCCCAAAACACCATTGTACTTCGAATCAATCATTCCCACCATTGATCATCGCTCGCCGGTTTTGGCTTCGCAGACTCTTCCGCTTGTGCCTCCGTAGTCTGGTTGATCACCAACGTATCTTGCCCATCCCAAATCGCCTTCTGCACAACCTCCGCGATGTTCTGCATCACCGACTCGCCGATCGCCTTCTTCGTGAGTCGCTTGCCGCCGTCGAGCCAGTGGTGCTGGAAGAAGTTGCCCTGGCAGTCGGAGTAGAAGATCATGCCATCGGGCTTCACTTCGTTCTTCTCTGGGTAGCCGTTCGCATCGTCGCAGGGAAGAGCCTGGAAACATGTCAGCATTTTGAGCGCGTGCGCCATGGGAAGAGGTTGGAGGCTTACGAGAATGTTCTGGTTGGGATTCATGTTCTCGTCGTAGCGAAGGAACTCGGAGAGCGCACGCTGCTCGTGTGCCCAGCTGTACGCCCACTGCCCACAGCCTGGGTACAGCGTTTCGTTCGGGCACGCCTTCCATGCATCGAAGATCTTGTGCGTGTGGGGGATGTTTTGCGCAACGATGACGCCGGAGCTCAGCATCACGTTGCCCTTGGAATCGCACGTGTCGCAGCCTTCACGGGTAACGTCCTGCGGCAAAGCGAGTGAGGTTTGTGCCGTGATCTTCCACTTGTTGAAGAGCCACTCGAGCGGGACTTCCATATGGTGTACGGTCACGTCGGCATCGAGGAATACGACGAATTTGTAATTCTTGAGCACCTCTGGAATGGCGTGGACCTTGACCCAGGTGTGGTGCTGGTATCCGATCTCTTTCGATTGAAAGAACACATAATCGTAGCCATGAATTTGCGAATACAAGTAATGGTTGAAGATAGCGGAGGAAGTCAAGCCGATGTTGTCGTCCATGTATGTGCCGACGCCAAGTTTCTCCCAATTCAGCTTAGTCGTGTTCAAGATCTGGTTGTAGCCGGTTGGCTGTCGGGTGTCGATGTCGATGATGAGGACGTCCTTCCCGAGCGACTTCGTCCAGATTGGCTTCTGGGTAAGGTTGAATTGTTTGCCATCTGGATCGGTGTAGGTTCGCTGAGTGAGTGGGAGCTTGATGGATGACCATAGAGCTTGGATCGATTGCGTCGGTGACAGTGGTCTTTGTTGGGTGGCTTTGTAGACTCTATGCTGGGTCAACGCCAAAGATCAAGGGTTTTCAGTTCGCCAACTCACTTGTGGGTTGCGTCCTTGACTCCCTGCACCGTCCGCGCGGGTCCGACAAAAAGTTGAGCAATCATGAACATGGCCAAGATGAAAGCGAAAGCGAATGCCAGGTTGCGCCGCATATTCACGTTGGGAGCAAACATGATGAAAGAATGTGCAGAAGAAATTCCAATAGAGACGAATGGAGAGGTTTGAAGCTGGAGGGGAGCCGGTACTCTATGTACTTCCCGCCGCGTACTTCCTTCCCGTTTCGCGGCGCACCGCGTCTATCTCATGCCACTTCTTCCACCGAAACTAAGAGGCAGGCAGACCCCTATGTAGGCTTTGGGGACGCAAGCTTCGAGCACACCATCGCCTCCAGACCCCTAAATTACACTTAGCTGGGCACGTTCCACGGGCAAGATTCGTATGCCCCTGCAGCTCGGTCGCGTGGAGATGGAATAAGATTCACGGTGACTTGAAGATCGGGCGCTACGATTGCTAAAGTCGGGGTTTTCGAGCGGCTGCACTAAGCCCAGTCCAAAAATTTACGACTGATGCGTACGATGATGTCTGTAATGATTGGGCAACCGGCCGTGACTTGCGTCTAGAACGCCACCAGCCTGTAGGTTGCGGATCATCACGACTCGCTTGCGATTCGAGGTTCAGCGCTACCCTTGATATGCTTCCAAGATCCCCGAAAAAGCATGCCTGCGGCTTCGGTCTAAATGCGAAAGAAGCAATTGTGAATCTTGAAATGTGATGGCGCGCTTGATAGGGTGACCCCAATGCGCCGAAGTCTCACCATGCGACGACACCTCTGAACCAGACCGCCGCGGGAGACGCGAACGTCGCTCAAAACCTATGAAGAATCTGTCAAAGGTCTTGTCGATAAGGCTGATCTGGACCTCAGCAATGCGGGTCATTCGCATGGTGCTAAGAAATCTAGGAATCTTTAGCAATCGACTTCGCTCAGGGGTGCACTCACTGATGGTTCCTGGCTAACATCGGAAGCGGCAAGGATCTAGCCCCCTTCGCTAAGCCCAGCCAGGCACAACACCACCATCAGCGCCACGTTCAACAGCGATTCGAGAGCACAATCAGATCGCTAGACTCTCGCGATGTCTTTGCAGGTGCAGAATCTGTGCATCATCAACGTAGATCATGGTGGAAGCCTACGCCGAGAATGCTCATCTTCATTCGGAATATTCTGTCTTGGTATCATGCCAACCCACTACCCACTCACTGCTTCGCCTTCGCAGCTTCTTCCTTCTCCTTCTTCTTCCTTTCTATCTCTGCCAGCTTCTGTGCCTTCTTCATCGCGTTCTTTGTCATCGGCTTGCCTTCCGCGTCCAACAGCGGCGCAGCAGCTCCCTCCTTTGCCTCTTCCGTCTTCTCCACTTTCTTGGTCGGGTTGGGGTTGCCCTTCCACTCCAGTTTCCTTGGCCGCAGGAAGTCCTCCAGCACCTCATCTGTGACCTTGGCTCGCGCCTCTTGGAACCCTTTGACATATGCTGACATCATGTTTATACACTCTTTCTTCATGTCGCCGGTTGTGAGCGTGCCCGCTCGATATTCGCCTGCCAGCCGCACGAGCTTCTCGTCGTCGTCCTCGAAGTAGGCGAGGTATTGGTAGGGTACGTCGATGTCGGGATTGCCGCCCTTCTCTCGGTGCAGCTCGAGGGTTTCCTGGCCACCGGAAAAGGCGTGCTGGTTGATCTTCTTCTTGACCTGCTTCTCCGTGTCACTCATGAAGATGGCGGAGTTCGGATTTGACGCGCTCATCTTGCCGCCTGCGCCTTGCAGTGCCGTGAGGAACTTGGAGTGAATCAGCGCAGGCTTCGGAGATGGCTGGTCCATGCGAGCGCAATTGTCGCGAACAAGACGGAAGTAGGGATCTTGGTCAATTGCGCACGGAATGAGACACGGTATCGCGGCGAGTTGCTTGGAGCGGTGGTAGGTGTTGATATCGTTGCCCCAGATGAAGGGGTATGACGAAGCGAACGCAGCCACACACTGCTTTGCCGCGAATGCATTGCTGCCGATATTTGTAGAGCCGTGGAAGCCGAATGCGCCGCGCACCTGGTTGTTTGTGACCAGCTTCTCGAACTCAGTTGCGTTGAGGTTGAAGTGCCTGTTGAAGCCAGACGTGAAGAACTCGGAGTCGATGTAGATGAACGTCTTCTTCACGTCAAAGCCTATCGAAATGACGTCCTTTGCATTTTGCCGCGCAAATTCGTAGACCTCTGGCTGCTTCAGCTTCTCCTTGAACAAGAACTTCTCGTCGTCCGTCAACATGATGACCAGCGGCACGTCGAAGACATCCTGCAACCACTTTGTGAATTCGAAGGGTATCGTGTGGCCAATGTGCATGGCATCGCTGCTTGGTCCACGCCCAGTGTACAGCAGGAAGTCCTCTCCACGCTCATATGTGTCCAGTATCAGCTCAAGGTCGCGGTGCGAGAAGAACAGCCGCCGCCGCAGCCAGCGATGTGGTTTGTGACCCGTTACGCGCACGAATCGCTCAAGTAATGCGTCGTCGACGAGCTTTGTTGCCCACTTCGCCGATATTGCGGGATAGTCGAATTCGAGGACGTTGCCTTCTGCGTCCACTGCAGCCTGTACATCCCAAGGATTGATCTCTTGTTCTGCTGCTTTCGATACCGATTGGGTCGCAGTTTCCGCGAAGCTGAGGGCAGCGACCGAAGGCGGTTCGGGTTCCGTCATGGCGTCAATTGCAGTACGTGATTGTGAAGGAGTATGACAGTCAAAGAGCGGGACTGCGAATTGTGGCTGTATTCAAGATGGCCCCACTGTGGTGTTGAGACCCTTGCTTTGACTCAACTACGCGCCCCGCCGAAGCAATCTAATGCACCAGCCACATCGGTCATCGGTCGTTCTTGCCCCGCACAGTCACAGCCACACTTTAGCCACGCACTCTAATCCGCATCTAGCACGGCAAAAGCTCGAGACGCTTCTTCCTGTCGTCACTCCACCAACTTATAACAGCACTCACCGCGAGACCGCACCGTAGCATTCCAATTGCCAGCTAGCGCCCTTGAATGTGCGGGACCATGCCCTTTCACAACCAGAGATAGTCACCCACGATACAGGTGGCCTTGAGCTCCCTACCACTGCCATCTTACGACTCGACGCACGTGAGCACCCGAAGCTATACGCGATAGCTCAACATGGTCAAATTCTACTCTTCGTCGGAAACATACCCGTACCCCTTCCCCGCAGTCACTCTCGCCTACTTCCTGCGCTACCCCAACCCGTACTCGACGCACGTGGTCTCCACTGACACCATCGCGCGACACTACGATCCCGAGCTGCAACGCCTCACTACTATCCGACTCCATCTCAAGCGCTCCAAGCTTCCCGCAGCCGTGCTCAAGCTTCTGCCTCGGTCTGTGCTGGGCGCGTCAACGGGCGGCGACACGCAGAGCTACATCCTCGAGAAAAGCGTGGTGGATGTCAAAGAAGGATGGATGGATACAGAGAGCAGGAACCTGGAGTGGACTGGCGTGTTGAGTGTGGTGGAAAGACAGAAGTTTACACGGCCCAGTGCGCTGGTGCCTGAAGATGCGAAGGTGTGGCAGGGCGTGGAGGGCGAAGCACGGCGGCACGGCTTCATCAACTTTGGCGGCTCTGGGACAGGCGCGAAGGTCGAAGATTCTGGCGACACTACCGATGTGGATAGCTCTGTCACGCTTCATAGCCACATTGGCGAGACGTGGAAGAAGAAGCGCGAGGCTGCGCGGGAGGGCGCGGTCGACGACGAGCAGCCGCAGAAGATGGGCTTCCTGCGAAGCTGGGGCACACAAGCTCTGCAGCGCAATATCGAGAAGATTGGCCTTACGCGCGCGCAGCGAAGTCAGCCCAATGCGCGGGAGGGCATGAAGGTTGTGCTTGAACGGATGCGCGAGGGCGGCCTGGTAGCAGTACTCGAGGGCATGCGACAAGACCGGGACGCCATCCTCGCTGGGCGGCCCATTCCTCTCAAAGCGCGAACCGGCCACGACGACGAGTAAGGGCGAACACGAATGACATGGTTATGGTATGACGTACATTTAGCGACGGCGTTTCTGGATTCTCTCCCTGTCACACTTTATCCCCTCGCTCCTTTGATGGTTGGCTGAGCGGGGCTTTGTTTTAGTACTTTCTTCACGTATACGCCGGGCTACTGTCAACACGAGGTTTGCTGTATGATACGCTTGGACGGCAGAGCGCACTGCCAGAGAGCGAAAAAGTAAAATCAATGTAACAAATCATTCCCATCGGTCCTATCCTATTTACAACGTGCTATGTGTATCATTACGAGTCCCAGATCGGCCCATACGCAGGCATGCCTCTCCTCTCGAGACCGCCGACTACCCACTTCACCACCTTCTCATTACTTAGCACAAACACCGCTTCCACCCGCTCTTCTCTTGCGATCATCCACGCTACCTCCAGTAAATCTGGCCTGCCCATCTCATCGGTGTCAAGGACAATTGCATCTGGATCCGCCTTGTCCACGAGCGCAAGTATGTCCTTCCCATAAGTCTTGAGTGGCGATCGAGTCGACCAGATCAATTGTGCATGCTGGCTCTGCGGACGCTCTAGCAAAGACGACAGTGCTGGACCAATCCCAGATCCGGTCGTGAGGATGAGGACGCGTGGGAAGAGAAGGGTCAGAGAGAGTACGCCGGCTTTTGGGTGGCTTTTGACGTAGAACTGCATCCTGATGTCCTCTCTCGTTCGGGGGTACTTCTCAGACTGACGTATCCTCATCCCATCATTACCTTGCTGGACAGTAAAAATGACGTCTCGTGTCCAATCTCCCGCGGCAGAGATGACCATGCTGGCACCTGCATTTTCGCCTTGGGTTGTAGGGAACGTTGCGAATGGGTGCCACTCTCGTAAGGGCGAGGATGAGATTGACAGGCAGCTGAAGCGATGGATTTTGTGGGGAAACGAGAGCTGGACCGCATGATTGGAGAGTATGTGTGCCGTAAAAGTCCAGCGACGGAGGCGGAGCCAGGGGTATACGAGGAGCGTGGTGATGAGGGTGAGGTTCCAAAAGGTTGGTTCGTGCAAGAGCCGTGTAAACCTTTTGGTGGTGAAGAGGAGGAGCTGTGCCCAGAAGAGTAGGATGCAAGACCAGCCCAGAAAGCGATGAGTGATCTCAAATGAGTTGTGATATCTGCTGCGCATGGCGGGATGTGCGAGGACCAGTATCGCAAGCAGAAGGACAAAGATCAGCCATGCGCTGAAAGTTACTGTTATAGTAATTGTTGTTTCTTGGATCAAAGTCCATGTCGCGACCGCCGTGTGAATCATCCACCATAGTGTCCCTGCAACTGCCGCTCCGCTGTGTATACCACCGTAGCAGTATACTTGTGCGACAATTTTTCTGACCAATAGCGGACATGACCATGGTACCAGCCACGCAGAGCGGTAAAGGGGATTGATGAGATAGTCTTGCCGCATGAGTATCGCAAGAAGAAAGTTCGAAGATGCCAAAGTTGCGAGGGTCTCCGAGAAGCGCTGTTGGTTGCTCGGCCCGGATTTATGCTGCTTCATGAGCATGTAGATGCCGACCAGGTTGAGAAGAAAGACGGACGTGAACAGTCTTCGATAGACATTCAAGCCTGTGTAGCGGAGCCATTGCAGGATCCTTATGCGTATCCTTATTTTTCTGTTGACTGGTGACGAATTGCTGTCAATCCACAACCCAGTTTTGTTTTGTTTAGCTGGGTGGTCACAGAGAGTCGAGGCGTTACTGAAGCATATCTTCCGTGGTCGGATGGGATGTGGATGTGCGGCCTTCTCGATATCCTGGATCTCGGCGTACGCCGGTGGCAAGACGAATTGATCTGGGTCGAAGTCCAACGAGGGCGGGTAGGACAGCAATGGCAACTGGGAAGCTGCGTCATCATTGCTATGAGAACGATAGTATCGTGGTCTTCGGATTTTCCGCCAGTGCTGGTATTGGCATTCAATCCTTGGAGACATTCCGATGCTGTTTGCTGATACACCATGTATTTAGCAATAGGCGGACGGGAAGGGACATGAGTGACGTGCAAGCCTATCTGGGTAAGCATTTCATTTATACGCCCATCGACCTGGTTCTTGTCCCAGGATCTCGTTCAACGTCACCAGTTTTTGCAAACCAGCCCCACGCTATCACAAGCTGCATGGTGGGCTGCAGTAAGGAGTGCAAAGGACGAAATGAGAGGGAATACTAGAACAAATGGTTGAGATGAGTTTTGCATCAGCGCCACGATGTTTCGGTTCATCGGCATGCCAGATCGAGGGGCAGTGGTTTGAGCTTTCCACGTGGAATGCATTTCGGGAAAGTACGACAGGTAGCGTGCACAACGGCTGCCCGCATCGGTCGCTGTTGATGCATGGCAGAACAGTATCAAATCTTGTGATGTCTCTATTCGGCAGCGGGCATGTTGAGCATAACTCGTTTCGAGGTTGACGGCGGTTTTCCAAATCCAGTACTCGGCTTCTTGCTGACGATGTTTTCAGATTCGCATCCTTGTATGTAGGCATTCCAGAACAGCTTGGCGACATGTTATCTCCGTCACTTTCCAAGCCAAGCTAGTCTTGCAATGCCTGAGATAACGATCTCAGCGGATCAACGTGTAGCGGTCCGCAAGCCCCCGATGCTCGTATTGCCCAAAACATCCAACCCCAGCCATTTGTAGGACGCGAAGTCACTTTTCGTTTTGTTGCTAGTGGTTGATCATTGATGAAAGCAGTACAAGTGAACCCGACGCCTGCGAGGTCCTCGAAGGAATTTATGGAACAGCAGTCTGGTCTTTTGGAGCAAACCGAAGTCCTCCACGGCTCAATCCCATCGTGCGTTCAGCTCGAAAACGCAGTGTATTTAGCACGAAAGTCTTGGACACATTTGTGTGGCTCGATGGTTCTGCAAGGAACGCCATGATAGCTAGTCGTTCTGATGAGGAAACCCAGCGTGTCGACATCTGTGCATAGCCAGTGTGGCTTCCCAAAAGCGCGTGGGAAATAGCGGAGAAACGAGGGAGGGGCTCACTTTCTGTCCGGTCAGGTCTCGATGCCCCGTGAGGGAGTTATACCCGCTTGCCTGATCGAGCAGACAAGCAAGCTGATTCCTGCGTCGATTGCGAAGCATCGACTCGAATTGTACTTACCTTCGTGTTGAGGCGTGCGCGATTGCGTGCGTCTAACCCTTGACCAGGTAGTCAGGACCACTTGCGCCAGACTTAGTGAATGCAAGGGGCAATGACATCGAATCGTTTTGAGGTCTCGTACTGGCGCGCAGCGAGGAGGTGGATGATCGGTGACACGAAGCGCACAGAAAGCCCAGCTTACTGCATGTCTTCCAGGAGCAGTTGTGGCGTTTCGGCACCTTGCCGGTCTAGAGTGTAAGGAAGACACTTGTCGTTACGCGGTGTGACGCAAAACGGCCGCCGTGGAACGTCAATCACCGTTTTTTATGTCTATGGAGATCACCAAAGCGTTGATCTGCGGTTTGGTGCTTCCGCAATTCTCGAGGCCATAAATGTGTGTGATCGTGTTGAAGCTATGCAAACGTTAGCCAGACAATGGTCTCTGCCACCATCATTTTGCTAGTAAGCCGGTTTGGAGATGAGTTCATCGTCCATCCTACGCAGGGGATGAAGTTGATTGTGAGAGCAGCAATGACATTCCTCATTAGACCTTATCCGGCTTGCTGCTCGTAAAAGCCGATGCCTCGTCTGGCGAAACTCGAACATAAAATACTGTAAATGATCGCAAACGAAAGCAAACAAGCGCCAGGTGGGTCCAGATGAGTCTATCACCCAGTGTCAGCCCAAGATGTCTCTGCCTTTGTTTCAAAGCAAGACTCGAGAGCTATGCATGCTCCCCCAAGCTAAAAGCCCCCTTTACCAGCTGCGTATCCCTTTCTTCATGCATGAATATGCTCGTTTGGCGCGCAAGGGACGAAATGGTCGCCAGCTGACAAGCTCTTGGACTCCATGCTGACACGCTCCGCGTCCTCGATCTTGATTTGGCGACGATCGACCATGGCTCTGTTCAGGCGAAGAGACATGTTGTGGCTGATCACATGCTCAAGCTGAGTCCACAGCTCTAAGTCGAGATGCTCCGCAAGGGTGTCCACGACCAGGTCAAGCAGGCGTGGAGGAGACTTCTCGTCCTTGAGCACATGCTGAAATACGACCTGCACAACGTTGTTGATGACTGCGAGTGGCTCCTCCTCGCCCTGAGCAGATTCGTGGGCAGCAAGACCAAGGAGATGTTGCAAGCTCAGACCTTGCGCGAGCGCGACTTGCATGGTATGATCGGTGTCACCTGCGATGCGGCTGAGGCATTGCTGTGCGAGTGCTGTGATCCCTAGGTGATCGGCGAGGCTATTGAGCGAGTACCTATGTCGGCACATGTGTCAGCAAAGTCTACAGACTTGAAAATTTGTGGCGCAACGGACAAGTCAAGGTTGAAAAGGCCCATTCCCGCCAGCGAAGAATAATGTGATGTGCAATTCAACTTACAAGTGCTCCGCGTCTTCATAAGTTAGGGTGCCTTGCCAATAGATCCATTGCACAAACGATCGAATAACTCGATCTTCATATGTGGCAAGAATGATCCGACCTTGTGCCGCTGCTTTGACAGCATTGGTCTCTGCAGCTTTGGTCTCCTTGTCTTTGATATCGCGGAGTTTGTTGAACAAACGTCGAGCCAAGGAGAATACACTTCTAGAAGTCAGGCCGTTTAGTCGCTCCTGAAGCCCTGTGGCGTTCAGGTCTTTCTTGTGGATGGAATGAGCGTTGCTCTTAGCGACAACATGAGAGCCTCCCCTTTGGACAAAGTCGGCAATGGCAGCATCGACGAATGCCTGTAAGCTCTTTCGGTGCTGCGACAAATGATTTTTCTCGTAGATGGTAACGATCTGAGGGATAATCTGTGGCTTGCGTCAGCAGACCATCCAAGGTAGCCCTTTCGTGTAGTCGAAGCACCTGATTTTCCATATGCCCAATTTCGAAATCCTCCACGGAGACGCGCGGGGGAACATGTGCCTTGAATCTCTTCCGCATAGCATTAGCAGTGGCATAGGCTTCGCGAAGAGGCTTCGCTTTCTTGAAGAGGTCTGGGGCCTTCGTGCTGTAGCAGTATAGCATCTCTTGGTGGACCACACGACTGTTCTTGAGTTTGTTGCCGTACTCAAGCTTGACCTCAGTCTCCATGAGAAGTCTTGAAGGTGAATCAGTCAACTTTCGAAAAACAAACTAATCTCATCTTACTGAGTGGGTCTGAATTCGTCCTTCAGCGGAGTGTCGAGTGAGCTCGCGCGAGAGAAGCCCGGGCTTGTAGCAGGATCAATGACGGAGATAGGAGACTGAGTGGCAGGTGGGGTCATGGCGATTTGTCGCTGGACGGGCATTGGCGTTGCGACCGGTGTCCCGCGCTCGGAAGAATCGAGAATGATGGTTGCAGCTGTCGATTTCACTGCGGTTGAAGGAGTTGTTGCGCGATCAGTCGTCATGGTGTCGATGTATTGCCGCTTGATGTAGAGGATGTGAAGAGGAGAGAGAGAGACAAAGAGGAGAGAGAGAGACAAAGAGGAGAGAGAGAGACAAAGAGGAGAGAGGAGAGCATGTTGGACAGGCACGACGGAAATATATACACAGCGCCCCAGGTTGTTGCTCATGCCTCTTACCTTCGCCAGAATCTTATGGCACGCAGACCCAAAGTGAAGGTAAACGCAAGAACTGTCGCACGTTGGAAGAAGCTGACAGGTAAGTCTAGAGATTGAAGCGGTTAGCTAGCATTTTGAGTGATTTACGATGCCATCATTCGCCTGTGAATACTGTCGTGGAGCAGGAAGCAGGCGGTCAGTTCTCTGATGTATGGACCCTGAGAACGATCTGCGCAGAATGTCCAGGATCTTGGTCGGGAAAGGCATGCAGCTGAAGGTTGCCCATGAACGTCTCACGGGTCGACGCGAGTGGTGGTTGTGTGGCAAAGACAAGGCGTAATTAATGGCAGACGGTGTTGCACTTCAAGAGGACAGGGGTCCGTCCGTGCACCTGCCGTCGTAAACACCCCACCACGAATACCAAACACGACGCATCGCCAGCTTGCGAGCGCGTCAACATGGCCTCGTTCAACCGCGAACGCGTCGAACACGCGTTGAACGAGCTGCTGGTGCGCATCGTGCCCGAGGATCCCAACGACACCGAGGAAGCTGCAAACCAGCGCTTCGACGAGGCATACGAGCTCGCCATAGACACACTGAGCGCGGCGGGGGACCCATCGATTGTGCCAGATGTCGACCACATCGCCGATTTGATAACGAGGAGGAGTATGATATTGTTGACATCACCGCCAATGTATTCCGCTAACTGCTGCCAGTTTCCAGCAACGATTCCTCCAAGAGCGCTCGCTTCCACAACCTCCTCTCCCGTCTCGTGTCGCAGCCTGTCCTAGACCAGAAATGGCGCATGCTGTACTTCCTCCACCAGCTCTCCGACCTCCCTCACCCGCCAGAAACTCGATTGCGCGACTCTCGAAGCCGGTCTCACGAGCCCACGACACCTTCGAAGCACCACCCAAGCGCCGCCGTGACTAGCCCTGCCTTTAGAGAAGCCTTCGCAAAGCCTGGACTGTCGCAATTGCCTGTCAATGCTGGCTCGCCAAAGGCCACCACACGCCCACCGCCGGTCGCTGACAAGCCCGAGAAGCGAAGGGAACAACGGCAACGTGAAGCGAGCAAAGACCCACAGGCCGACGCAGCGCAGGCAGAGAAGCCGAGACTGGGCCCGTCCGAAGCCGAACTATTGCGCGACTTACCATTCACCTTGCAAGGTCTCTCGTCCACCCACCTTATCTTTTCCTCCTCGACCGCGCTCAGACTTCCAGCCACCTTACCGGTCCCCATCATCAGCCTCCTACACACGCTCGCCGAGCCCGCGATACTTTACAAGGGATTGGCGGAGTTCGTCGAAGCAGATGATGGGGGTCTGGTCGGGCAGAGCTTTCGGTCAGCGCTAGCGAAAGAGTTGAGGGCATATCTGGGGCTTGTTGCTACATTGGAGGGACAGATCAGACGGGCGCTGACACAGCTGAGCGAAGGGCCAGCGCATCAAGGCGTCATAAAAGCTGGCGTGACTCTCAAGCGCTGCGTCATCTGGATACGAGAGCCTACTATGGGTTTGAGGCTGATGAGCTTGATGGTGGAGGAGTCGAAAAGTAAGAAGGGTGGAGAGTTGATTGCGCTCCTCCATTCCTTCTCGCTCAACCATGGCGACCCATACGTCATGGCATTTGCGGAGCGCCTTCTGTCTGATGTCACCCGCCCCTTCTACGACATGCTGCGACAGTGGGTGTACGATGGCGAGCTGTCCGATCCTTACGGCGAGTTCTTCGTCTCCGAACAGAGCGAAGACGAGATTATGGAAGCCAACGGCAACGAGGGCAAAGGCGGTGCGACCAGTGTGTGGGAGGACAAGTACCGTCTGGACGACAAAATGGTCCCAACCATCGTGACCGAGGACTTTGCGAAGAAGGTGTTCTTGATCGGAAAGACACTGAACTTCATCAGGTACGGGTGCGGTGATGCAGCTTGGGTCGACACATATTCGAAAGAAGCATCAAAAGAGCTGCAGTACGGCGACACAGCCAACCTTGAGCGCTCGATTGGTGACGCTTACAAGACAACCATGGCTCGCCTGATCGACTTGATGGCGAACAGGTTCAAGCTCTTCGATCATCTGCAAGCGTTGAAGTCGTACATGTTGCTTGGCGCTGGTGACTTTATTGCGGTGCTTATGGAGTCGCTGTCCTCGAATCTCGATCGACCTGCCAATACGCAATACCGGCACACACTCACGGCACAGCTTGAACACGCTGTCCGTAACTCGAACGCTCAATTTGACACATCAGACGTACTGCGACGACTGGATTCACGTATGCTGGAATTGTCGCATGGTGAGATTGGTTGGGACGTCTTCACACTGGAGTACAAGATTGATGCACCGGTCGATGTCATCGTCACACCATTCGGGTCGAAACAGTACCTCAAGGTGTTTAACTTTCTCTGGCGTGTGAAGCGAGTCGAATTCGCCCTCGGCTCCACCTGGCGGCGTTGTATGACTGGCGCTCGTGGCGTGCTGGGAACCGTGTCAGACAAGGTTGGTGCTGATTGGAAGAAAGCGCGGTGTGCCATGGCAGAGATGGTGCATTTCGTCAATCAGTTGCAGCATTACATCCTCTTCGAAGTCATCGAGTCATCCTGGATTGATCTGCAAAAGGCGCTCAACAAGCCAGAAAGCACCCTCGACGACATGATCGAAGCCCACGCGAAGTACCTGAACAACATCACGAGGAAGGGTCTACTAGGGAGTCAAAGCATCGACTTCACTGGCCAGCTGCACGAGTTGCTAAAGACAATGTTGGCCTACAAAGATGCAGTCGATGGCCTCTACTCGTTCTCGGTCGCGGAGTTCACCCGCCGACAGGAGCATGTCGCAAAGATCGAGACACGCACTGCCGCTGGTCGGTGGGGGCTATCCGAGAAAGATGTTGCGTCCTCGCCAGATCCTTTCGCACACTCACGAACCGCCTCACGACAGGACCCCGATTCCCCTCTCCCACCACCTCTGTTGAAGATAGGAAACGCTGGTTCCGGCGAAGATGATGTCCTACCCGCGCTACAGAAGCGTCTCGGCCACTTGATTGAGGACTTCCGACTGCGCATCTGCGTGCTTCTTGGTGACTTAGTGCACTCTCCAGATGGTGAACTGAAGATGCTTGCAGTCAATATCAACTTCAACGACGTATACAAGCCGGAAAGGCGAAGGAGAAAGGGCAATAAGAAGCGAGAGAAGGACACGCCGAAAGAGACACCAAAGGCATCGCCGACCCCCGCTGCTGGGTAGGCGGGAAACACTTGCGTGTTGAGGAGCAAATTAGTTTGGTCGTGTGTATGGCCTTATGATACCCAAATCAATGCTTTCTGTCCACGATCAGGGTCTTCTGCACGTGTTGCCTGATGGTCCACCGACGTCGTTCCGTTCTTGGGGGAGGTCCAATCCAGAGCCGCTTGCTTGAGTACATCCTCCCCATGATTCTCGAAGGCGATGCATACCTTGGCTCTTCGGCCAATCACCTCGGCGGGCTCCTTACTCCCAACTACTCCGCGACATCCTCGTCCTCGCGAGCTTTATGCCATGTGAATTAGGTTCGTCAAACTATTGGATCCGTCAATATGTCTGGACCGCATTCAAAGGTTCGAGAAGTTCAGTTTGTCTGAGTTTGACCAGGCGTAGCAACCGGTTGCTGAGAGACTTTCCAAGTAGCCGCCGCATCGACGGCTTTGAAGAGGTTCTGACACCGTTCCAGTGGTTGTACAACATTTTTTATGAGGTCGGCTTGCCAGCTCTTGGATGTCTGCACCGCCCCAGTGAAACACCATTGAACAGCCGCCGCATAGTCCTCCCCCGCCTCGTCCTCCACGCTCTGAAGCCACTTGATTGCGGCGGCAAGATCGAATGCTGCTTCGGAGTGGACATCACCGGCTGGTGGGGATTTCTTGCGGACTGGGTGGTCTTCCAAGCGATGATCGAAGCATAACTCGAGCAAGATTATGCCGAGGGAGTTGAAATTAAGGTCGATGGTGCCTGTAGGGGTACCGTTGATGTCGAAGCTTCGTCTGACAAAAGGCTCGCCGAACGTTAACATGCCATTTGTGTCAGTGAAAGGGTAGAAAATGAGGTCTCTCTTTCCGAACTCCTTGCGCAGCCATGCCGTGGAGGAAGCTGGTGAAGTTCTGTCCCACATCTATGCTTTAATGAATGACTTAGTCGATGTAATCTCCGATTTGAAGGCAACTACATCGGGTCAGCAAGAAGTACGCGTCACATCGATTACACATGAAGCATCGATGAGCAGTGGCACCGTCCTAGACGCTACCAACACAAGCGAAAGGTCACAGCTGCTGGAAGAAATCAGCTTCTGTATCAAACGGTTATTCCGCATTTCCCGCTTAATTCGACAGGCCGCGCCCAGTGACGTCTTCGCCAAAGCCGTGAGCAAAGACCGATACCACTTCAATGATCAGTAAGACATATTGTACGTCAAACATAAACACCCCAAACTGGCCCAGGACGAAACGTCATGGCTAGCGGACCGTCTTGGACATGCTATCACCTAGCGAAGATGCTATCTGCGATACATTCGGGATCATAGTGACAAGCTGGCCGGTGGCGGACGTGAGGGCACAAGAATACTGAACCGAGACACAACCTCTACTTTAGCAGAGCAAGTGGTACCTCGGCTTGCGGATGCATCAAGTAATTCATCTACCCTTGTGACGAAAGCTCCTACAGTCGGCACTTTGGACAGCATTATTGGTAGATTCACAATGGATGACTCGTCCGATGCCGAGGACGACAATCGGTCATACACCACGATTTCAAGGTCGGTAGATGACCAAGTCGAATTTTCATTACAGACCAGGGTGCCGGCTCTGGAAAGTCTCTCACGTATTGGGGACTCAAAAAAACGTCAAATGTCCTTTTTGCTGTCGGATTCGCAAGCTCAAGAATGAAAAGATCTGGCGTCGGCATGTCTTTTCTGACCTTCGAACTTATGTGTGCACATTCAAGGGCTGTTCAGCTACCGTGTTCAGTCACCTGAATGATTGATTTCAGCATGAAATGCAGGAGCACCGTGTGGTCTATCGCTGCGTTCTATGCCGAGAGAAAGAATATCAGTCTCAGAAGAGATACATCGATCACCTTCAACGAAAGCATCCTGTTTTGCTTGAAGGTGATACCAAAGAAACTATAACGTAGTTTATATGCGAGGCGCCCTTACAAGCGAGGCGCCCACCCCAAAAACACACCAAAAAGCAGATTTTTGGCAACTTCATAACTCAACAACCGCCCAGTAGATTTTTCTCCAAATCTTACCATAAAGCTGCATGTTTCTCTAATTACAGGGCTCTGGGTGAAGTTGTTACAAATTTACCAAGAAAAAAGCACCCCCCTTTGCTTTTTTAGCCCTCAAACTTCTCTTCCCTTACATCTAGGGTAGCTAGAGCCCTGTAATCCTAGAGTCTTTAAGGATATATACATACAGCACTATAGGATAAAATTCAGAGAAATATATCTAGCGGTTGTCGGGATATTGTAAGCCCAGGGTACCGTGCATGGTCACGTGGATAATCCGCCGACCAATTAGCCTACTACTCTATGTATATAAGCTTAGATCACAGACCTCTCGGTGATCAGAAGAATAGACACAAGATACACCAACTGCTTACAGATATCAGGTTGCCAAAAGTCTGCTGTTTGGTGTGGTTTTTGGGTGGGCGCCTCGCTCGTATGGGCGCCTCGCATATAAACTACGTTACTTCAAATGAGTGATAAAGCATGCGATAGGATACCCGCATCAAATTGTTACTTGTGCGTAGGTTGGGTCGAACGGCTCAGAAGTCGAATGATTTCGACTGAGGAGAACGGAGTGACAGACTATGAAGAGATATATGTGACACCTCTCGTGTTCAAGAGACATATGGCGGCACATCTCGAGCAACTAGCTTTATTTGCTGTCTCAACTGCGTTCCACACCTGGAGAGGACTTTGACTCGAATGCGGTAGCGCACGGTGAAGCAGAGTTGTCTTCATCAAAATCTGCGATGTCCGCTCTGTCTTTTGAGGAACCAAGTGAAGTGCATAGCATGGCATCCTTGAAAGAACCGGTCCAACCATCGTCTGGCAGTATTATCTCTTCCCCTAAGTCGGAAGAACATCGGACTATATCGACGAGCAGCGTTGACATCCCAGCCAGACCTCAATTGATAGATTCAAGCAATATCGAGACTCCGACGAAGTCCATCGCCAGGTCCAAAGCAAGTGAACAAGCAATACCGCATCATGGTTCCTCATGCGCCGAGACCGATGAGAGAGACAAACGATCACGCCAGGAGCATCGCAGATTCTCAGGCCCCCCGTACATATTCAGGATCGATGAGGTTCGAGAGCATCCAGCTATTAGCCCAATATCTACCGTGAATGGTCACTGGAAACCTTCGAGCAATCCAGGCTGGAACTACAAGGTCCAAGCTGGTGTTACTAACATGCTGTGGTATAATGAGGGCTCCCGCATTCGCTTCCTTCCAGCTCAAGCTCCATCCCAACCTTCTCCTTTCACTCCTTTCAAAACGTACTCTATTTTCTTCAGTGAAGGACTATGTTTCTGGGTGCTCCACGGCGGTAAGATGGTACCCACACGCCGCTCGCAGATCGAGTGAGCTGATTGTTTCACTCAGACGCAACTGAACCACCTCCTCAAGAGGTGTGGCATGAGTTGAGCTTTGATGAAGGCGATTACGACACTATCTCTCTAAGCTCCGCCGGTGCCACAACCGCACACTCGACTACTTCGGTGAAGATCGGCTCTGGCCGTATATGCTATTGCCCGACTGCTATCGTGGTTCCAAAAGTCGTTCTGAGCCAAATTTGGGGGGGGGGGGGCTGATAGGCGAGTTACCGATATTTCTGGCTCTAGCCACATTATCTTTGGAGCCAGCAAATCTCCAGCATTGGCTACCTTGGATGTTTCAAGACAGCAGGTGGCAGGTACACTCGCTACCACATGGTCGTAGGTCCCCCTACTTGTCAGAAAGAGAAGCTTTACTCACTGATTAACGTAGGCACCCACCAGCGGGGTGTGGTTGTTACGGTGTATTGTTGTCCTGAGAGTTGGGCTGAGGGAGGGCGTGCTGAAGATCCCTTGTACCTTGATCGTGGTGTGTTTGGGCCATGTTATCGATAAAAGCGCGTGGGAGTCCGAGATTGATAAGAGGGCAGGCGTGATCGCCTCTGGCCATGATCCGCAACCTGCTTTGCAAATGCGCTATGCGCAGGGGATCAAGACATTCAAGGTTCATTATTCTGGTGCATGCTCAGCTTGGTTACCTCCAAAGAACAGCAGTTATCTGTTGAAGAGTGCTGTAGGAGCGATGAACATGGATCAGCTTCTTTCGTGTGAATTGTTAGCGGCATGAAATCTGAGTGTGCTCTGGCCATGCCGCTATCAAAGCTCTAGCGGTCCTCACTCATTAACCGCCCCAAATCTCGCGGCGCGAGACGTTGGTCTTGTCAGTGATCAGATACTCGACCAGTAGGTAGAGAATAGATCTGTCCACGTGCCATTGCGCGCAAAGAGCCCAGGGCGTGAAATCAACTATTCAACGCGGCCGCCAACGACGTAGAAGTAGGTAAAGTTATTAAACTTTTTGACACGATCCCACCATCGAAAGTTACTCACGATGCTGTCAAGAGCGTTCATCAACGCTTTCACGAGATAAAAGCCGCCTTTGCCAGCCGACAACGCGACGACGCGCGCCGCTGACTGAACAAGGGAGGTCTAGGCGTTAACTTCTGCTTCCATTCAGGAGTATCGAAGGCTTACGACTATCTTTCAACTTCCGTAGTTCCAAAGTCGGGTTGGAGCTGAAGCCTGACGATATTCGGCGTGTCTTGTCGCGGGTGTGTTCGAGACATGGCAGAATGATTGCAGATAGTCGGAATCTAGCCTGCCTCATCATCTTGAAATGCACAATATGCCGATTTTAAAAGTAATATCTGGTGACAGCGCGTGGTCTTGTCCGCAGAGCTGGCAACACTGGACGCCTGCCGATGACGCTAGAGTAATATTCGTGAACGTTGGTCACAGCAATCCGAGAGGGGAAATGTTCTAGCCGCTCGCAGTATAGCTCAATGTCGCACCCAAAACACGAATACCACCTAACTTTTCGGTCTCCCCGCAGCGCCAATCTCGTCGCGAGAATATTGCGTGCTAGGTTGCATTCAACCGCGAATTTGTACATCCTGGAGGGCCTCCACCATAACGGGTGATCGACAAGATCACCCAAGCTTTGCCATCAAAAGCTTCCAACTGTCCAGCATGCTTCGCGTTTCTCGCTTCTTCACGTCTACACGCCTCCAAAACGTGCCAGCCAAAGAATATGGCTACCATCGACCCCGAGAAGGCGCCTCATGACCATGCGACCTCACCAGATTCCCTGGAGCGCACGCATTCGCATATCGTCAATGAAGACCGCCTGCGACGTGCGCTGTCCGCGCGACAAGTCCAGATGATTGCGATTGGCGGCACAATTGGCACTGGACTATTCCTCGGTACCGGAAAGGCCCTCGCAACGGGTGGTCCAGCCTCGCTTCTCATCTGCTACTCCATCGTTGGCGCCATCGTCTTCGTCACGATGCTGTCGCTTGGCGAAATGGCGGCATTTGTACCGGTTGCTGGCTCATTCTGCACATTTGCTGGACGCTACGTTGACGACTCCTTTGGCTTCGCTTTGACCTGGAACTACTGGTTCAACGATGCGGTCTCGACAGCTGCGGATCTTGTCGCCCTGCAGCTGCTTGTGCAATACTGGACGGATTCATTCCCGTGGTACGCGCTGGGCATCATTGTCTGGGTGTTGATCGTCCTGGCTAACATCATCAATGTGCGCGCATACGGCGAGTTGGAATACTGGCTCAGCCTGCTCAAAGTCGTTACAATCATCATCTTCATCATCCTGAGCATCGCAGTCAACGCAGGCGGCAACATTGGGTATGGCTACATTGGCGGCAAATTCTGGACCAAGGGCGATGCACCTTTTGTTGGCGGCATTGGTGGCTTCGCATCCGTCTTCGTGACAGCGTCGTTCGCGTACGGAGGGACCGAATCCATTGCCATCACTGCCGGAGAGACTCGCGATCCAGCACGTGTGCTCCCGAGAGTGGTCAAGAACGTCTTCTGGCGCATACTGCTATTCTACATTCTCTCGGCTCTCATGATCGGCCTCAATATTCCGTATGACTACCCCGGATTAAGCACGAAGTCGAGCCGTACATCGCCATTCACAATCGCGTTCCAGATGGCGGGGTCGAAGGCAGCAGGATCTTTCGTCAACGCTGTCGTTCTCACCAGTGTGGTGTCAGCAGGCAATCATGCGCTTTTCGCCGGATCTCGACTGCTGTACACCCTCGGCGCGAATGGACATGCACCGAAGGTGTTTACCAAATTAACCCGCTACCAAGTCCCGTGGGTTGCAGTCACCACCACCAGTCTAGTCTCGATCGTGCTCTTCTCCCTCTCTTTCGCGGGATCTGGCCAGGTTTGGACGTGGCTGCAGAACATTGTCGGCGTATCGAACCAGCTAAGCTGGATCTGCATTGGTATTTCCTCTCTTCGATTCCGTGCGGGTCTCAAAGCCCAAGGCAAGGAACATCTCTTGCCCTTTATGAATTGGACATACCCATGGGGTCCGATCCTCTGTGTCGTCCTGAACATCTTCATTGTGCTGGTGCAAGGCTGGTCGTCCTTCAGCCCAAGCTTCGGTGCTGTCGACTTCGTCAGCTTCTATCTCGAGCTGCCGGTTTTTGTCCTCATGATTGTGGGGTGGAAATTGATCAAGCGCACGAAGCTGCGTAGAGCAAGTGAGATGGACCTGGAGACGGATGTGTACACGAAGGAGGCTATTGAGCCTGAGCAGAAGGGATGGCAAGGCAAAGGAAAGAGGATTGCAACGTGGTTCTGTTTCTAGCTTTGCGCCATATCAAAAAGCGCGGAATGTTAAAGATTCGCTCAAATGCAAGACAATTTTTACAAACAAGCCGGCATTCTATCAAGATGTCTTCGGCTCGGCGGTGACCACTGTGACCGTCGCCTCCACATCTGGCTTCTTTTCTCGCAGCAGCTGCTTCTGCTTCTTCCACATCTTGTAGAAGTTATATGCGCCCCACAGCTGGGCGCAGCTGAAAACGACATGTAGGATGGGAGTTACAACTTTGAACGCCAGAGTCCAGCGATCCCAGGCCCAGCCCCAGATGTACATGACTGCGATAGTCTCGACGACAGTGCCCGTGAAGGTCACTACCATTGAGGAGAAGAAGACTTTGCGCAGAAAGTCATGGTCCTTGGGGCGCATGCGGTATAAGATGATGGCAACGTGGGGCCAGAACTCGGCGATCACGTCGAACATACCTGGTGAACTTGTCAGTGACTGGAGTGCTGCTGGTGCGATGCGAAAGGGAGATCTTACCCCACACATAGCAAAGAATGAACTCGAGAGTGGCGTCCTTGTCGTGTTCCCAACCGACACTAATCGCCACAGCGGACGAAGCAATAACGACGGAACCGATGTGGTGAAGAACAGCGACGTATGACAGCTTCTCTCGGAAGATGAGCTCGAAGATGTACATGGCGACGAAGACTTGGTTAAGCACGAGAAGGACTAGCGACATATCAGTACACCGGTCTGAGTAGTCAAAGAATGGACATACCGTCTCCGAGAGTGACAATTTTCGACCCTGCATACGGAGTGTGCAGTGTTGCCGTACTCGCTACCACGGCGAAGAAGGGGTAGGCGGCACAAACGAGCATGATGATCTTGGCTGACGCCGCGACATGATGGTTGATAAAGCCACGTCGTTGATTGTCGTTGAGCTTGAGGTATGTGTCTCCATACATGCGCCGTAGCAGGAAGCCTTCGAAGAGATAGTATCGCGCCAGGAAGTAGATGACCAAGGAGATTGTGAGGATGAGACCTGAGTATGGCGCGAGTATGGAGACTTGCTCGTTGACAATCTCGGTGACGTGGGGTCGTCCGTGGACATGATTATGTCCGTCATGACTGATATGTTTTGTGGTGTTTGTGAGGTCCATGATGTGCGATCGGGTTGTTTATTGGTCTCGGCTTCGTTGATGAGTGTTCGTGAAGCGGAGCACGAGCATAAACAAAAGTCGCAGATAGTGTGGGATCCCAGATCATGAAATCAAGGCGAGGGCAAGTTGATTCTTGTACCTGTTGGGGGAGGGGGGTCCGCCTATGAGTCTCTTCGAGGCAACAATTGGTCCAGTTCTAGATTGACCGATTACACTGACCGACGAGTTTGGATGGCAGCGGACTTTCCGTATCCGGATTCTTACTCCTAGGAGCTCCTCCTTGAAACCCCCTCGTCGGAATTGGTCATTCTGGCGACTGCCATGCGAGCTAGTCCGCGAATCTGGGGCTCGCACCGACGAACCGGGAGAGACTACTTTAGTCCACAAATGCCTCAGGCGTGGCTAACATAGTCTGGAAGCCAAGTTGTGCTACCTAAGCTTGTGTAGGCTTCGCCTTGCGCAAATCGAGGGTCCATTCGGATTTCGAAGACGACTGATCTGCTGCTTCGTTCCCTCCTTCAACAAAGTGTTTGACGTGTTAACCCGGTATTCACAAGGGGTACACGGAAGTCGGCACACGGAATGAAAATTAAGCATACGCACTCATTGAATGCGTTCAATTAGAACCGCACGACAGGTAGCATGATTCAGGGGCTGTCAAAAGCTTGTGCCACTCCCGTTGATCGGACGCGTCCCCGGTCCAATAGCGTTGGCGCACAGCCACGCCTCCAAAACGGGTTCGTAACAAGCCACGGTCGAAGCCGCGAAAATGCCTCGCAGTACCGGCAACTTGGATCGCATCTTTACATCTCCGGTGGAACATTGCTGAAGATCATCATAAATGGGGACAAGCTGTCAGTGTGTCGAAAGCGTGGTGACGACTTTGCGACTTTTGCGATTTGCATGTGAATAGCTTGCTAAGCTTGCGTGTAAGCTCTCGTGCACATCTAGCTGTGCATTGTGCAAGAGGTTTGGGTGCGTTCAGTCTGGAATTCGAAAGTGGCTTCATAGCACGTGGTTACGGTTGGAAATGACGCACTGCGCTCCAGACCATTCCGCCGCAACCACATATGCTGCTACTGTGGTTCGACCAGTTTGGAAGCCTTACTACGGTGGCATTCGCGGCGGAGAGGGTTCACCAATGACAGACGGTCCTGGTGCGCGTGTCACTGGACAAGGCTGCAGGTTGTGCCTGAAGGTAATGATACACCGAGATGTGCAATGACTGGCCAGATTGGAAGCCTGTAGGGTTACCACATCCTCTACGGCCGCTGGTACTCTTGTTACCTGCGACAATGGCTGCCATGGACAGCGCTGGCCTAAACGTCACTACATGTCTTGTGGTAGAGAAGACACTTCCTCGATCTCTGGAACGCGGACACCGTGCGTACAGCAACGCCAAAGAAACATCCGAATAGCAATTCCGATGCCGTCAATCATGGATGAGTTGTCGACATCGAGGCGTCGGATCGATCATGCATTCGAAATGTTAGAGGCATCTTGGTGCCTGTCGTCACAGACCCTATTCCCCATCCCAGCCTGCGCGTCATCTTCGGGTTGTCGCCGCTTAAAAGATAAAGCTTCGCTTACCGAGGACTACATTGTCAGGCGAGAAAGGAAAGGTAGATGCTGTAGTCAGTTCGGAGGCTGATATCTTTGGTCTAGGGCATCGCGTGCCATTGAGTATGCTTCAAGCCTCTGATGCATCAAACTTCTAGCTGGGTATAAGATATTATGAGCACATGAGCTTGTAAGTGACGACATGTGTTTCGGCTCCCCGTTGTGGAACTAGTGTAATGACATGGCCTGTACTCTACTTAGCAATCGCGATGCTCTGATTGATGAAGTGCTGGTCCTTCTGTGTGGCAGACGGCTGCATCCGCGCACAGGCATGTCCACATCGTGGATGTAGCAGTGGGAATTTCCACAACCGCGGCACGAGCATTTCTGAGAGTCTTGGCCAAGTCGCAGTGGAATGACGAACTCATCGAGCCTTGCAGAATACCCCTTGCGTTGATCAAGACTCCGAGTCTTCTCCTTCCGCCAACACACTGCACGGCCGATTGCAGCACATTGAGGTAAGTCCAGTGGTGACACGCAAAGAGAGGAAGCTTGTCCACGGGTTGGCAGCAGCGATGCGACGCCGAGGAAGCCGCCCACTCCGCCCCACGGCTAGTCCGCCCACTGCTTCCGCTCCCACACTCCCCCACCGATGCATCGGCACCAGCACCAGCACTTCAATGACTCTGTGACACAAATCTCATGGCCTTCGTCGCATACCGGTGCAAGATCATGAACGACGGTAGAGGCTCCCAAGACGCTCCCGCTTGACGGCGCAGCGCAACCTCAGCCGCGACACTCGCGAGCTTCCAAGCCGGACTGAGCAAGCGATCGTAGGATAATCTTGGTCACTCAAAAGCTTCAATATAGAGCGCTCTTCCTTTGAAATTTCTGGAAGGGAGGAATCACGTGCGAAGCGATCTCCACTTCTCAACGCAGGCTTACAAATTCATCTCTTTACAAATCAAGGATCCCGATATGTGGGCATACAAGAACGATTTGTGTGCGGGTTGCACGTAGTCATGTTCACGGGTGATTGTTATCACGAAAATGACGACATCCAAGATTCTGCCTCTTCGAGCATGCCTCATCGGCCTTTCCTCAACCGCAGTCACCTCCTGGGCCGCCACTGCGCATCTTCCGGGTCTCTTGAGCTCCACTGGACGCTCTAAGTTCACCATAACGGCACTACTGAACAGCAGTGCGGAGGCCGCCAAGTCCGCCATCGAGACGTACAAGCTACCCACAAATACCAAGTCGTATGGCTCGCCAGAAGATGTTGCAAAAGATACAGAGATCGATGTCGTCATTTGCAACACACGCGTCGATAAGCATTACGAAACGATCATTCCAAGTGTACGCGCTGGTAAAGACGTCTATGTGGAGTGGCCGATAGCTTCGAAGCAGGAGCATATCGAAGAGATAGTGGACACTGCACGGCAGAGCGGCTCGCGCATTGCTGTTGGCTTGCAGGGACGATGGGCAGCGCCTGTGATCAAGCTGCGGGAGCTGCTTAATGGCGGTGCAGGTCCCTTAGGTAAAGTGTTAAGCGTTGATGTCAAGGCATACGGCGGCAGTATCGACAGAGAAATCCTGCCTACAAGCTTGAAGTACTTTGCGCAAAAGGAAGTTGGTGGCAATCCCATCACCATTGGTTTTGGTCATGGTAAGTAGCCTGGAAGGTCTACTATGCAGCTCGACTCTAGCTGACATAAAGACAGTGTTCGACTTCGTTCTCTCGGTTGTGGGCGAACTTGAAGACTCGTCCGTTCGCTCGAGAAGTCAGCTGCAGAGACCTCAGATTCGTGTCCGCAATCCATCGACAAAAGAGATCGTTGATCACATTACCTCTGATGTGCCGGATTTGCTTGCCGTGCACGGCACCCTGACAGGGTCTCCGCATGCAGTTCCTGGATCTACGCTATCATTCTTCTTTCGTCGAGGTCAGCCATTCCCAGGTACACCATCGCTCACGTGGTCCATCAACTGTGTGCGCGGGGAGATTCGTCTTATCTCGCCATCTGGGATCTCTCTGCAGGCGGCTGCGTACGATGAGCCTGTCAGCATTCAGGTTCATCACTTTGTGACGGACGAAGTTGACAATATCAATTGGGGCTGGAATGATCGCCAGCTGGAGCTTCCGATCAGGGCAAGGACTGTTTCGGAATGCTTGTATGCATTCGCAGACCATCGTGGTGAAGACGACGGCTGGGCTGGACTAGAAAGTGCTGCGAAACGAGCACGTCTGATTGAGAAGTTCTTGAACCCCGCATAAGGAGTACGCATGTATCGGCAATTAATTCTCCGATTCTCTTTGTCGCATGTATGTTCATTTCGAGGTGCCAGGGATTTGAAACGTTCGACTCCTAGCATTGGCCAACATTGTCGCACGTGAAACGTGAGTGGAAAAGCTCTTGCCAAGAAGAAACAAGACGCCGCGATGAAGTGTGCATCCATGATCAAAGCTTGTATGGCCTTAGTTGAGAGCTGCGAGCCACATGCGGCCGCAGTTTTGGCACCAATGGTAAACCGGTTCAAGGACTCCACACCTTACGACAGCCCTGCGAGCATCAAACATCCTGCATTTACATGCGCTATAAGAAGGACAAATGCCCATACATAGCTCACTTATTCATACATAGCTCACTTATTCATACATAGCTCACTTATTCATACATAGCTCACTTATTCATACATAGCTCACTTATT
>ML978192.1:29309-90642 GCA_010015745.1 Setomelanomma holmii
ATAGCTCACTTATTCATACATAGCTCACTTATTCATACATAGCTCACTTATTCATACATAGCTCACTTATTCATACATAGCTCACTTATTCATACGTCGCTTCGCCGATCAAACATTCGCTGAAGTACGCTCGCTTTTTATCGAACAATGCGGTCGACCAACCAGATCTTCACAGGTATCGCCGCCGCCCTGCTCATCAGCCACGTCGACGCAGCATTCGGCCCAGCTTTCAGCACCGGTCCCGTGGGGTCAAGTTCCTGGATTCGTGAAGCAACATCAACTCTGGTTCTACCCAAAGTGCCGACTGGCAACTCTGGCGATGCATCATTGTGGGTCGGCATGGGAACTTCAAACGGCGACTTGATCCAGTCTATTGCCGAGAATTATAACCAGAACGACTGGAGTGTATACGCATATACTTTGATCAGCACATCTGCGACACACAGATGCCGATTCAGGCTGAAGGCTCGACCGCAAACGAAGGAGACAATATTACTATGCACTGTAAGTACAGTCTTCTGTTATGGCTATTAGAACTACTTTTAACCTCGCTGTACAGACAAATACGACGACACAACAGGTAACTACACGCAGATCGTGTCACTCAACGGCAAGCAAGTGTCTACCCTGTCGACGAGCGATGGGCGCGCCCTTGGCTGGGGTAGTGCTGTCGAGTGCGCCGAGGAGAACTGCGGTACTGTACCTGCACACAGTTGGATCGACACGACCATCACTCTCGATTCCGCAGACCCGAATTATAATCAAACATTGGGCAAGGCGCAGGGCGTGACAGGAGAGATGTCCACTAGTGATGGCGGCGTTACGTGGAAAGTCACGGATATCGACATTCCTGAATTCACATTTGGTTCATAAGGAAGCGAACATGTCGAGACTCTGCGGTCCGTAGAAATATGGGCTACTTCTTGGAGGATAGCGCCCACATGTGGAGTGTGAAGCATGTTGTAGGACTATGTAAGATGTATGACCAATTGGTTAGAAAGTAAGCTGCCAGCATATGCGAAAGGATTTCTTGTGCCGCATATTTTTACTAAGGCCATGACTGGATTGACTGGCCGCCGCCGAGAAGTGACTGTACAGCATAGGCGCGATGGTGATGTGGTGCGCCTGAAGTACACGGTGTACGCCGCGCTTGACGCTAATGATTAGCTCTTAGGCTATGCGGTTGCTACTCTCCTTCTATCACACTTACAAGAACACTTGCCATAACCATGGTTATTAGGTAAGTAACCCCATACGCTGTACAGCAGTACATCGAAGAATCTTAGCGCAAGGTATACATACCATACGCGACCGGTTTCGGAATTGGTCCGATTTCACGCGGCTTCCTTCCATCGGCTCTCCACTGCGCGCGCCGACGGGCTTCACACAGCATCACAGTACAAGCTTCGGATGGAACTTGTATACATGGAATGCGAACTCAGACTTCCGAGTGACGAGGCAAAGCCCGCTCGTCGCATGAAATAGCACAGCGTAGCCTCTGATACGGCTTGCCTGTCAACGCAATCTGCAGCCGAGTGTAAGGATCATGTTCGCCCAGCGCCCGACGTGCGTTAGGGAAAGGGAACTCCACTGTAAGACGCGGGGATCGTATAAGCACGAAGGAACGTGCACTTTTCACAATCTTTGAATTCTGACAGGCCTTGCTTGTTCTCTCCCGATCTCAAAATCCCAATTTCGAGCCTCCAGCCTCCAAATTTAGAGACGTCTGGTCGGACTAAAGAGGACACTGCAGTCGTTCAAACTATTTACCAATTCTCTTTTTCACTGCCATCGTTCTGATCGCGTTGATAAGGCAAAAAAGACATGGCATCGTTTCTTGTCCGAGACGTTCGCGTCTTTGATGGCGAGTCTGCAATCGAAGACGGTTTCGTTTACGTCAAAAATGGCAAGATCATATCCGTTGGCCCTGTTTCGCGTGCGCCAACCGATGCGATCAAGACCTTTTCGAAGCCTGGACACACCGTGCTGCCCGGATTGATTGACTGCCATATACATGCAGATATGGCTGATCCCCAAGCTTTGCCCCAGGCATTGCGCTTTGGTGTGACTACTGTCTGCGAGATGCAGAACGAGATCGATAATGTTCTCAAGCTCAAGAAGCAAACTCTGGAACCAGACACGGCGTCCTACAAGACTGCAGGACAAGCAGCGACCATTGAGAACGGATGGCCGATCCCCGTCATTTTGGCGCACAACGACTCTGATGAAGTAAAAGCCGAAATTGCAAAATGGCCCAAGTTGTCGAACCGAGAGAACGTAGTTGAATATCTTGAATGGACGACGAAGGAAATGCAACCCGACTACATCAAGCTCATGCACGAAAGCGGCAAGATGATGGGCGCAAAGCTTGACTATCCCACGGTCGATTTGCAACGAACCATTGTCGAGGAGGCGAAGGCACGTGGATACTTGGTCGTTGCGCATGCGACTTCTCTGCAAGATACACTGGACGTCCTTGAGGCAGGTGTTAACGGTCTGACCCATACGTTCTGTGATCAGCCACCGAACAAGGAGCTCATTGACGCTTACAAGAAGACTGGTGCTTGGCTCAATCCGACACTCTCTGCGATGGGTAGTCTGACTACCGAAGGCAAAGATCTGCAACATCAATTTGCGCATGATCCTAGAGTTGAGGGCCTGATCGATGAGAAGAAGATTGGCAACATGTGTGCTTGTATGGCCTTTGCAGCTCAACATGGCAAGGTCGAACATGCGTATGAGAGCGTAAGGGTTCTCAAACATGCGGGCGTCAATATCGTATGGTAAGATAAGCTTGGAAGAATTTCCATGAGCCACATGCTGACTTCTCGAAGTGGGAGCGACGCCGCTGGGCCTGCAAAAGGCACGGCTTTTGGGCTCTCGATGCACCAGGAGCTTCATCTGTTTGTGCACAAAGTTGGCATGACACCCGCTGAGGCTCTCCAGTCAGCGACGAGCCTGACCGCAAAGTGCTTCAAGTTCGAAGATCGCGGAAGATTGGCTGAGGGACTGAATGCTGATCTGCTACTGGTTGAGGGCAATCCGCTCGAGAACATTGAGGCAACGCTCAACATTCGTGGAGTCTGGCGTGACGGGCATTTGTGCAGTGCGCATGCTAGCAAATTGGAGTGAGGACAGAATATGTATACACGAGCGTGATAGAAACCAGCGGACAACCATCTTCTGGTATGCGATGTGCATCGCATATGATATGCAAGAGCTTGTAGATCTTCACGACCATCTTGGCATATTGACAACCTAGTAATTATACTTGAGTGCCTTCAGGCGTCTTCAGGCGTGTTGTAGAGGAGATGAGGAAAGTGCAGTAAGCTTCCGAAGACTCATTTTAAAATCATTCCTTTGCGTCGCAAAATATGGTCATCGAGGCGCAAGATGTCATGACCGTATTTGTTGTATATCGTGATGGAGGTGTCAACTGGGTGTAGAGGGCTGCCGTTGTGCAAAGTAGTGTACGAATCAACGCTTGATCCACGATTCAAGAAGCGCGCTATGTCCAAAAGAGGGAAGGCGGCTTTCCTATCCCATGTCCCTCTCCAGTACTCCATACGTGCAGCGCCTTGCTTGCCAAACCCTTTGACTCACACACTCGAGGACTCCTTCGCCCGCTTGTCCCCAACTACTCATAATGAGCACTGACGGTAGGAGGTGCTGGCAAGCCTCGCGCTCGGAGGTTGCGAAGCTGCACAATGACGTCTGATTTCTCAGCAGTAAGATTACACCTCCGACGCGTGCAAATGCTTGGGGACTAATGCCGAGAGATGCCAGTATGCAACAACAACTTGCACATTTGTGAACTAAGATGAGAAAGCAGACATTTCATAAGATGGTGGACGGTGCAGGTAGGAAAATGCATTCGCAACATTCATCACTCAGGCCTTTCGAGACGAACCGCGACACATCTCGAGTCGATTAGAAGTCACACAAACCTTCTACTTAAGATTAAATCATCCTTTTCCACAGCCAGAATTTCCACATTACGCAATGTCGCACGCTCTCGTGGACATTGGGGAGCCTTTTCGACAATCGAAAACCATCCCAAAAACAAAGGCAAAGTCATTAACACGCGAGGCGAGACAGCTCATGATGACTTTGAATGCGCTGCAAGACCTCTGTAATCAGTCGAAGCTCTCTATCTCTATCAGTCGACAATTGGAGACAACCTTGAGACACTCGAAATCACCAATCACTCACATACTTTCCCTTGGGCTCGGTAGTCTGCGGGTTGCGCAAGGCCAAACACGCCGCCTGAAGCAATTGACCATATTGCTGGCGATCCGCGAGCAGTGTACGCGGCTGACTGGGATGGCTGTTGAGATTTATGCCCAAGACCCTACGTTCACGCGCACAGATGAGATATTCTTGGCCAGCTTAGGTATAAGCATTTTAAGAACGCCGTCCAGTGCGCAACTTGGAGAAGCAGGAGAACTGATCTCTTCGTCGACCCTAGTGTATTCACCATTTCTGACCATCGAAGCATACGAAAAACTGTTCCTGCACCCTGGCCGGTTGATACCCGTTGTATTTGGGGACGACTTCAATGCGCTGGCAAGCAAGTGGCCGAAGCACAGTGCAGAGCGCCGTCAAGTTGAAAGTGTGATGAAATCGGGGCTTTCGAAGTATCGGCGGAGGGTCATTAGCGGGGCGGGCTTTTGGTTGGAAGAAGATGAGACGTTTCCCATGGCGCTGTATGAGGTTGTCAGTAATAGAGATGCGCGTGTTAGGGCGAAGATGTGAAACTGTAGCTACCTCGCGCATGTACGTCTTCACAGAGTCGTCGCTCTCACATCGTTGCGCCTTCCCTTGCCGTTCATTACGTTACGTCCTTACCTCACAGCTCGGCGACTCTTCTTCTCTTCGAGATTACCTCATCGATAGTCAACGACACTCCACTGCACAACAATCCAAAGCCACCAGCATGGCGAGCGAAAACCAGACATTGTTAACAATGTTGCTATCATTACTCGGTGCGATCTGTCTTCGGTCCTCGTACGCTCCCATGCACATAGTGACCGCGATCTTCACTTGCGATCTTGCGTCCATCGGCGCCGCCAAGTCGAGAGAAATCTTGTAAAACACGCTCACTCACTCCTCTTTCTCGCTGATCTACGGCGCCATTATCTGTACCATCGCCAAGCTTTCTTTCTGGGTCTACTGGACTGGCACCAAGGCTGAAGTCATGTATTCGAGTGTCGCCTTGCTTTGGGTGGTACTATACGAAAAGGCTGAAGATGATCCATTGAAGGTAAGTGCTCTTGTGGTCTCATAGCTGCAATTGTCTTTAATGCACAATTTGCGCAGGAATTCGATCGTACCTTTTAGAGTCGCGTTGGGCGAGCCGCTCAGCTTCACGGAGTCGTCGCAACGTTCTGGATCACACCACTGTTCAGCAACACGCACACCGCAATTGTACCACTTGTCTTGGTCACATACCATTGGTATAAGTCGTTAAAGTACATCCTCGTGTTATGAACTCCGATGTAAGTACTCTCGAAGTGGACAAATCATACCGGCTTCTCACTTCGATGGCAGGGATGATAAAGAACCAGCAACAGTTGCCGCCGAGGTCGCACTGATCGCCCAGCAAGTTGCTACGCAGCATAACAAGTGACTGAAATGGAGAATAAGATGTCCGAGGCAGAGAAAGTGGTGATCGAGGCAAGGATAACAGCACAAGAAAATCAAGCTGTCATCGAAGCGATAAAAGCCGAGATGCACAAGTTGAAGAGCACGTCTTCCAACGAGGCTGACGAAGGAGCGTGGATAGCCTCCACTACCTGAGCGATCAATTCCGGGCTCATGGCATAGGCCAATCATCGTTCATGTCAGTTCTCATCCACTTCGCGGCGCGGTCGTTCGGGACATACTTGGGTGGATTTGCTGAGGCTCTACTACTATAGATGTGATTCTATCGTGGGTCTTTGAGGGTTGCAGGTTTGGTGGGGTGAATGGAATGAGGCTGAGCCTTGAAATATCGATCTACGGCTTCAGTGGCGCAAAACAAGCAATAGATGGGTTTCACCCCTCCCACTTGCTACATTCCATCCCTACTGCAGGCTGCAGTTCGTCTGAGGAAGCGAAATACGAGATGATCGCCTGTTGAATCATACAAATCTGGTCCTTGTCCCGCACTCGATGCTGGCTCAGCCTCGTCTCCAGTCACTGTTTGAACTTTTTTGAAGCAGTGGCACCGCGATAATGTCTGGCTTTCGCAGGCTGAGACACAAATTCACGCGCCCGTCTAGTGTAGCTGGCCCCTCACATGCGCACACGCAGTATGCATTCTTGCAACGAGGCAGCGAAGTCAGCCTGGGCTTGTGGATGGCAGCTGAAATGAGACAGAATTCCTTATCAATCCCGGGCCACCACATGGCCAGGTAGGAGGGCCGCCAGCGATCCCAGAAGTTGTTCATATTCCACCAGTGTCGCAGCAGGCACAAAACGCGAAGCTATTCCGCAATGCTGCTGATGAGAAGGTTGCGGCTGGCGACTTCGCGTCAGCCATTGCCCTTTATGAGCAGGCCATTCGATTGACACCGGAGGACTCTGAGCTGCTACTATGTTGGGCGATGGCCTATGGACTGTCCAATCCGCCACAGTACCAGTCAGCGCTTCAGGATGCAAACTCAGCGCTTCAGTTGAATCCAGAAAGTTGGTATGCCTGGCATGCGAAGGGGGAAATCTTGGGATACATGAGTGACTTTGACGGCGCCGAAGAGGCTTTTCAACAAGTATATGCATCGGTGGGAAGCATGGACAAGATCAGGGTGCAGACAAGCATTGGAGAATTAAGAAAAAAGTGGCAGCTCGCCAATACTCTGCCACCACAGATACAGGCCCCTCCGCAATCTGTGTTGAATACTCCATACCAGCAGCATTCCTATTCCCCATATCGAGCCCCACAACAGTCCTACTATCCTCAGCCGCAGTCGCATGCACCTCCAGAGCTTCCCTCACCTTCTAGTCCTCTGCCTTCTTCGACCGCTCTCTCGACGCCGTCTCTCACAGTACCACAGCCACGCGATTCGTCATACTCGAGTCCATCCACTCCAGCGCCGCCTTCGCCCTCAGCATCGCCATATATTTCGCCGCCCAGTGTTCATGCAGTGCCATCCTCTGGATCGCCTCAGGCTTATACGATACCCATTTCCTAACCAACGCCCACACCCTCCGGGTCGTATACTACAAGTCCAGCATACTCGTTGCCTCAGCACTCGCCTCAATCCTCACAACCATCGACTACAGCACCGAATCCTCCGTCCGCGTCGACTGCGCAAAGGACGCCTTCTATATCTATATACCAAGCTCCATCAGCTTCTGGAAACACTTCACCGGCACCTTCTCAAACCTCTGTATTGACAAGCAATCTCAAGCCTGGTGGCACTTCTGCCTCTGCCCAAGCAACAGCACCTGCTCAGATACGACCCCCTCCGAGTCCGTCCATTCAGACTAGAATTCTTGGTATGACCACCAATACAACAACACGTAAGCTTTCTATGAGACACAATATTATCCAAGCTGAGTATGTGCATTTAGAGACACCATCGTCAGCGAGTTCATCGCGACCGACTGTCCAGCGCGAACACAATGCGTCGAACGTCAGTGCGACACCAATGTCGACTATACCATTCACTCCTGCGGACCTCTCAGCACTCAATTGATCCTAGCACCAGTCCTTAATCTGCATCTTGAAGCAAGTGTTGGTCTGCCGACTATATCACTTAGTCAGATAGTGGCGCGTATTCAAACGATGAGATGGTCGCGACTGGAAGACGACAAAGGCTTGCTCAACTTCCTTGGCTTATCGCAGTATGTACACGAGCATTGAGTTTCTGGAGGTTCTTTGAACTAATCCGGAATACAGGATCAACGTACTCCAATTCGGATTTGGGTCTGGCGGAACTCGTCAAAAGCGCATTGACAGTTTGTGCTTGATGCTAACGCGCGCACTATACGACGAGCCGACACGCTTCACGAATCTCACGACCGCGCGCACATTCACCAACAACTTCCTAGCTGCGACAAATCAAGAAACTAGGACGAGGGACTTCCTCTTCCAGATCTTACTGGGCTACGAACTTCTGATAGACTCAAGCTCCAGCCTGCGCTGACATCTTATGCGGGCATCATGACGGATTACATATCAGGACTCATAGTGACTGCAGATCTCTTCATGCAAAATATACAAGTCACAAGTCCGACTGGTGGTACGACAATTACGGGTGCTGCTCCGCCACGCTATGCTTTCTTTGCGACAAACCACCAGCGTAATGCTGAGGGCTTGATCCGCAATGCCGAAGCGCTCTCGTGGCCTCTTATGGACGAGACTCGTCGATGTCTCGAGACTGCCTACTTTGATCTGACTTCGGGGACCAGCCTCGCCTCATACGACATGTACGACTGGCTTTTCGGACTGGTCATGCCGGGCAAATTCTTCCGCCATCGTGTGATGTGCACGCTTGTTGATGCCACGCCCAGCATTCGCAACTGGCAAGGCGCGCCGTACTATGACAATGGTGTGGTCGTCAAGAACAAGTCGTACTGGCCTAAGCGTACAGTCCTTGGGCGTGTGCTCGGAGGTCTGCGCAATCCAAAGAGCGTGTGTGGATGGATTGGGCCTCTACCTGCGCCGACTGGTAAAGACCAGAACGGCGCTGTGATACAAGGTTGGATCGGCATAAATGCTCGACGACTTGATGTTCGAGTCCCGATTATCAGGCTGGCAAAACCGCTCGAGGCACTCGGGTTCACTGAAGAGAGCGGAGAAAGCAACGTGACAACCATCAACGAAATCGTGGAGCCGAACGAATATATCGTGGCTTCTGGACCAGTCGCGCAGCCAGGCCAGCCAAAGCCAATCTTTAAGGGCATACATCTCGAGCTTGTTCCTACTGCACGCCTTAATATTGGACAGTCTCTTGGTCTGCCTACAGAAGAGTATCGTGCATCGCTCGACTTTGAGTTCTCGACCACACCGCCAAAGCTGGTTCGTTGCACGCTGTTTACTCTTCCTGTCTTCGTCACTGCGCCACCTTGCGTGGGCACGCATGTCATGTTCCGACGGCAAGCTCAGATGCGGCTGCGCGAGGCGGTCCTGGTGAAGGACTTGAAAGGGACATATCCTGTGGAAGGTAACGTGCTATTTATCAACGCTATGGGCGACGGAGAGGAGGTTCGGCTGGCGACACTGGCCTGAATGTCAATGTTCTGATATGGGCGAAATAGACGCTAGTCAGGACAGAAGCACTTGTTCACGTAATCGTGGTTCGGAAGTAATTCACGTAGATTTGAGCGTTTTTCGTTACTCTTTTGATGTTCGCGACGGGTTCCTGCGCATCTGGGGTGCTCGTCTACCGTGTCCGTGCGCGTGATGCCCCCCTTCGCGTACCGGTAATGCCTGCCAGAACAACAAGACGAGTCTTACACCCCACATTCAACACGACTTATCTCCACCAACATGAGTCCAATTGAAGATGCGATTGCAGCAATTGAATCGCGCAAGTTAGGAGATGACTTTACATACACTGAAGTCGTGAATCAGTTTGATGTCGATCGCTCTACACTCGGCCAAAGGCACAAGGGCAAGACAGGCTCTTTTAAAGCCAAGGCAATCAGCCAGAAGAAACTTAGCCTAGAACAGGAGTTAGAGCTTGTACGGTACATTGGAGACTTAACAGAACAAGGGCTTCCACCCACAAGAGAAATGATACAAAATTTCGCCTCTGCCATGGCCAAGGAGGACATCAGCGAGAGCTGGGTTACCCGTTTTGTCAACAACTACAAGGACCAGCTTAGACCCAAGTGGACCACCAGGATAGACCGTGTGAGGCACTAGGCTGATTCTGGGGATAAATACAAGCTGTATTTCGATTTCCTGCACTCCAAAATTGACAAGTATCAAATGGAGCCTTGGCACATGTACAATATGGATGAGAAGGACTTCCTAATTGGTGTCACCTCTAGGTCAAAGAGGATCTTTAGCAAGTACTTGTGGCAGCAAGGGCGAGTTACTGCCTCCTTGCAAGATGGCTCAAGAGAGTGGGTGACTGCTCTGGCTTTGATTTGTGCTGATAGATTAGCTCTTCCGCCTGCTCTTATCTACCAAGGAAAGACGCTGCAATCAAGCTAGGTAGAGGACGTCAAAGTAGGCCAACACAACGTCTTTATGGCCTCATCACCTTCAGGATGGACTAATAACGATCTGGGATTGGCCTGGCTTGAGCAGGTTTTTGACCAAAACACCAAGAAAAAAGCGCGTTATGTGTACCGATTGCTCATAGTAGATGGCCACAGATCTTATTTTACCATGGATTTTATCAATTATTGCGACAAGAATCGAATTCTCCTAGCTATGTTTACGCCTCACTCTACTCACACTCTTCAGCCACTTGATGTGGTGATGTTCATGCCTCTCTCCAGCAACTACTCTACAGAGCTCTCCTGACACCTTCATCTCAGCCAAGGCCTTATCACGGTCAAGAAAGGCGACTTCTTCCCATTATTTTAGGCTGCCTACGTCACCTCCTTTAAGGAATCCAGTATCCTTAAGTCTTTTGAAGCCACTGGCATCTCTCCAGCCAACAGGGACGTCGTACTCAAGCGCTTCTAAAAGAAGACTTCAGATGAAGATGAGAGCTCTAAAAGTGACGAGGATCAAGGTGAGGAGACCTAGAGAGAGCCCTCTAAACTGCTCCACGTTGCTGTAAAGGACTTAGCTTTAATTGAAGCAAAGAAGTTAGGTCGCTCTCTCCACCATCTTCAGGTGGAAAATGAGCCTATTGAGCATGAGAACAAGGGCTTAAAGGGGGCTCTTGTTGCCAAAAAGAAACACCAGAAGAAGGGCAAAGCCCTTGACCTTCAACAGTGTCAAGAGTACTATAGAGGAGCTCAATTCTGGTCTCCCAGAAAGGTTAGGGAAGCGAACTTTTGTGAGAGCATGAGAGCACGTGAAGAGAGAGAGGAGCAGCTCAAAAAAGTTGAGATGAAGGATCTTAGAGCTCAAAACTCTTTGTACAAGCAGAAGATTGCCGAAGAGAAGCGTGTGGCGAGAGAGGCAGCCAAAGAGGAGCGGGAGAAGGAGAAGGAAAGGAAGGCTGCAGAGAAGCTTGAAGTTCAGCGCAGAAAACAGGAAGGAGACGCTACAACCGCTCAAAAAGCTGTACAATTGTCCTAAAGAGGCGAGAGGGCAGCCTCACAAAAGGCTGGGTTAAAGGCAAAGAGAGCGCGTTGTGCGCAACCTGCTGTTGGTGGTAGTTCTGCTGCTAAGCCTACACCACCACCACCAACTAGAACTACCACCAGCGGGCGCAAAGTCAAGCTTCCCACCAAACATAAGTAGGCCAAATTGATCGCAAGCATCACTTTAGTACTCTACCACAAAATCTCGTGATAATAGCTACTGTGGGCGACAGTAGAGCTTCAATTTTCTACTGCGCTCATGTTGTTGGGCAGCGCGCGAAGGAGGGCATCACGCGCACGGGCACGGTAGGTCATCGTGTGACATTCCTCAGGTTCATCCACGACGCCGCGTACTAAGCCGGCCTTGCTCCTTGAGCACCGCCGAGTCCTCCACATCGCTCGTCACATGGAACGAATGTTCTTCCTCCTCATCAATTCCTTCGGTAGAGTCCAGTTAGGAATCGACTGACGCCTTCACTGCGACAGTCATTATATGAGCGCAGTCCTCCACCGTCTCTTCCGAAGGCTCATCGTCATCCGAAAAGGAACGGCAAAGACATGCGGAGAAGTGCTGCATTGGGTCCGCGATGGCGCACCACGCCAGCATGGACTTGAGCAAGAGCCATGCAACTGATCCTTGACGCTGTATCTGTCAGCAAGGATGAGGCGGGCGACGATGAAGATCGAAACGAGTAGTGGGATTACTGCTTGTAGTGATGTGTAATGCTTAGCGCGCATCTTGCGCATGCGAGCCTGGTGAAATTTTAGTACACTTCTGTGTCGCAAAATGTAGAAAAATACTTGGTGTTTCGTAGCTTCGAATGTAAAGAACTCCCATAGTACATCGAAGCTCATGAGATAAGTCATAAGCAAAAGTAACCATGGCGCATGGACTGTGAGGCCGGCAAGACAGTTTGCGGCCCACACTACGCAGACGAGCACTATCAGACTTACGCGGGTGGTAGAAGGACTACAGAGGCTGACGAGACCCAAGATTGCATAAGCTTTGATATGTGGATCCTGACTGAGCTTGTCGTGCTTGTGAGGTCTTAGTAGTGGTCGTCATTGCTTAAGCGTTGCTTAGCTTCCTCTCCCGAGCCTTGAGACACCTCGGTGGTCAACCGACTGGCCGATTCGATGCGTCGATGGCATCAGTGGCTGATTGGGAGACTTCGGAAGGATCTCCAACATTGGCCAATACCAAAGGCTTTCCCAATTGAGATGAGCGGTATTGGATTAGGAAGACTATTACGACCCCTGGGGAACATACTTTACGTTCTGGAAATAGCCCGCGAACATTATTAACAATTCAGCATCCCTCTGGCTGCATGTCCTACATAACGCGATACGCAAACTTCCCCTGCTTCCGATCCTCGGTTCAGTGTTGTGCCTGCGAAACCTTCACTGAACTGGGGTCTAGTAGTTGTCAGCGAGCTATGCGTCATTAAGCGTCAGATTTGTCCCAATGCGTTTGACCAGAGGGTTCATATGTCCGTCGACCAGAGTGAAGGAAGATTCGGAAGTTGTCAAGCGAGTCAAACTTCGGAAGTATGGGATCAACGGCACATACCACCAGAGAGCGACATGGCATGGTGAGTCCTAATTCGTACAATAGCTAGCTTTGATTTTGTTTGGTGATCCTGGACGGGTGCGCTGCTGGAGACATGGCTCACGCCATTCACTCTATGGCTGCAAACACTTCTCATCAGCTGCGGGTTCATCAGACAACATCCAGCCCCACGCCAATGCAATTATGGACACTGAAGCCATCCAGCTCCACCAGACTAGGCCAATCGCGCCGATTTCAATGCCTCTTGCAAGGAGCACCCCTCCGATTGCAGGACCGCACGCGCTGGCAAGTGCTGACAGGGTGTTGCCTGCACCGTGCACAGTGCCAAGCATATTACGTTGCGGCGCAGCTTCGGTGAGCAGAAGGATACTGCTGGGAATGGCCATGGTGCGCGCCATGACCTGAGTGAAAAGCACCGCAGCCATCGCGACCCATTTTACAAGACCGTGAGATGCGAGGAGAGCGAGACATGGCGCGAAGATGTAGGCAATGGGGAAGATCGAGTTGGCAAGACGAAAGACGCCGAGCGTGCCGACGCGTTGATGAATGCTCGGATATATGACCAGTTGCAGAACGATGCCTGAAATCCCGAAAAGTGCGAGGTAGAAACCAGTAGTTGGAGGAGATAGTCCGAGACCGCCTGTGAAGGAGATTAATGTCGGCGTTTGCTCCAACGCGACGGGCATACTGAGCAGTATTGGAAACACGTGCAAGAACGTCGCGTTGTGGAGCGGCAGAAGTGCGAAAGCGAATAGCGTCTTACATAGCGACCGCGTCCAGATGTCATGGAAATGTGGTCGTGACTTTGTATCTGCTACCAAAAGCTCAGGCGACGATGCTTTGGTGTTCGTGTTGGCTACCAATGCCTCAGAATCGTCGGAATGAATCTTATGATATTTGCTCGATGAACGTTGGCTGATTTGCGCCTTCACGACATCGACAATCGATTTGCCAAAAGCTAAGCCAGAGTTATGATGCCGTGCGTTGCTTGGGTGACTTTCTCGAAGCCAAATCGTCGCAACAACAAGACAAGTCGAAAGCACCATGGCATTAAACAAAGCAGGTAGCGCATATGGGTAGTTCATAGCCCATATGACGCCCTTGGGATTTGCAGACAAATTGAAAGCACCAGCTGGGCCAAATAGACGAGGAAGATTCTTGATGGGATCCGCGAGACATCCTCCCACTGCGAGCGTAATGACTCGACCTGTATTGAATATAAAGGGAGGTGCTAGAAATGCTCTTGGTCGATGTTTCCTATCCTGAACGACTTCAGCTGTCATTGTTCGCAGGACGCCAACGATGCCGTTCGCCATGCCTGCAAGGATTCTCCACAACATTAGTGTGCCCATGGTACGCGAGAAGCCGAAACCGATATTCGCGACAATGCTTATGGTGAGGCCAAGAATGATTGCAGGCTTGCATCCGTACTTGTCCGAGAGGCAGCCCCACAGCATACTGGTCATCACCTGTCCAATTGGAAACCCCGCAACGAGCAGACCGGTGAGGCGCGAGATCTGCTGGGGTGCGCTGTGATGCTCAGGATCGGCAATGATGGATTTGACTAGGTAGTAAAGATATGGCAAGAGGCATGAGTTCGATAGAGGGGTCGAGAGGCGACACAGCGCAATAATGAGGAGCTGTTTCTTTTGTGGGAGGTTCCGCCATGTTGCTTCATCGTTGCCGATACGCTCATCGTGTAATGCTTCCTCGTGTACTGTGGTAGCTAATTGGTCAGCCGTGCTCGGAGGTCTTGAGATCATGGCAGCATACCAAGCAACTTCTCCTCCTCTTCATTGGCGATCTTGGAATGCATGGGGCATTTGGGCAACGTCCGATGCTACAAGGTATACAGAGAGATGAAAGGAGGTGATGTCAAGCACAACTCGGAGCGTACCAACGTCTTTCGAAGGAGCGTGAAATCTGTATTTGAAGTCACAAAAGCATCGAACTCTGCGCCGTGAGGTCGCGCAAGGCGGCAATGTGCTCAATGTGTACCTTTTCAAGCCAGGAATGTACGACATTTCACCAATGCGTCATAGCGCTTGTTAAAATTGATTTGCCCATACATGATTCTGGGCATGTTCATGAAATTGAGAGGTCGCGTCTATTGTCGTTTTCCAGATCATTCGCAAAGTGTGATTGGTCGTCGAATTAATGTATTGATGAAAATCGACGCTTGGCGCAATTGCAACCGATCGGCACTTGCATTCAGCGTGGTCTTGCAGAGTGTATATACGACAACCTCGGAGTGATAACCACAGGGCTTTGAACTTTTCCGGCGGTACGTCTGCCCAATGAAAAAGCCGAAAACTGGTTCCTCGAGAGTGAAGGGAAGTCGGTGGCGCATCAGGTTGTGAACTCCCAGACGCATCCACATGCATGGGTATCATGCAGGAAACCGAGCACAAAATCCTGCCGTCGCGCATACGCCCCGGCCATTTCCGTCTAGCTGCATCGTGTTGGTCTGGACAGCGCACAGATGCAGTGCACTTGGCTACGACTGCACAAAAACGCTGCCGAACATGGCGTCAGAGCTGGTCCATCCTCCACACCCGACTGCCTCCCCCTTTCACCTTGTCCCGGGCGTCTCCAACTTCCGCGACATAGGTAAATGGCCCATCAGCTCAGCCCCGCCAACTCATGTGCGCACAGGCCTCCTCTTTCGAGGCTCAGACACCGTCCGCATCACTCCAGCTGGTATCAGGGCGCTCCAGGATCTAAACATCAAGACAGATTTTGATCTTCGAAGCAGCCAGCAGATTGAGAAGCTCGGTGTCAGGGACCTTGGTAAACACGGAATCCTGAGGATTTGGGCGCCAGTGTTTGGAGACGAGGAGTACTCGGATGACAAGGCGAGTGCGAGGTATGAGAATTATGCGAGTGACGATCCTGCTGTACGTGTTGATCACTCTGCGTGTCAAGTGTCGAGGAACTCGTGATTAACAAGAAAGCAGGATACTGTAGCTGCACTTATTGAAATCTTGACATCCGGCGCGTCCATGATGGCGACAGTCATAAGACATTTGCTCGCAGCATTGCCAGAGGCGTCAGATGGTCGGGATCCTCCCGCCTTGTTTATGCACTGCACGACAGGCAATAACCGGACGGGCGTGTTCATCGCAATGCTGCTCCTTCTGCTGGGTGTCCCAGCTAGATACATTGTCCAAGAGTATACTTTGAGCGAGCAAGGCCTTGGGCCAACCCGACACACAAATGTAGAGCGCTTGCTTGTGAAAGGCGCTTTCAAGGCGCATGGGCCTGAGGAGGCGAGGAGGAAGTGCGAGAGGATGGTTGGCGCACGAGCTGAGAGTATGGTGGCGCTCCTCGATGAGGCCCAAAAGCGCTGGGGTGGTGCGGAGGGCTACTTCAAGCAGTTGGTAGGCTTGAGCGGGGAGGAGGTCAAAAGAGTCAGACGAGTACTGACTGCTGAGGAAACGAGTGGCGTGGAGTCGAGCGGTCCGTGAAACAGTATCAAACATTAATCCTGCGTGTCTATCGTGTCTTCGTGTCCAGCCCGAGTTCAAGTCAGGGCTACCGATAGGTGATCTTCTCTGGCACATCAGCGGGCATCTCCATTCTTTGCGTTTCCATAGCATCGACCTCAAAGGCGCCCTGCTGTGGTGGCACGCGGGGCAGCGCTTTATCTGTGTCTAGTCTTCCCTTGCCTCTGTTGCTGTCCACGCTCGACTGCACACTGTGTCGCCCACCGAAGTCGCCATTCGCAACGGCTTGCTGCCGCATCTCCATTTCGACCTTCTCCACGACCTTGCTGCATATGCCCCGATGTGCTTGCTCCATCTTACCTCTGACGAACGGCATCATCCACCACGCGCAAGTCACTTCGACGTCTTCTACCAGCACCCATTCCGCATCGCCAACGCCGCCATTCTCACCCTCGACTTCTGCTGCTGCCCCGCCCTGGACAACTCTGAACTCGGCACGCACAATAACGCCGCTCGCATCGGCGCGTGTCCGTATGCCTGTTGGGGTATCCTGGAAGCACGAGGGAAACTTGATGTACTTCTTGCCCAATTCGCCGACGCCTGGCAGGAACTTGATGACCTCGGTGACCTCGTAGGTTTCGACCGGATGCCGGTCTGTGGGGTACCAGTACGTGTCTTTCAGCGTCGCGCGATCGGTCGAGGGCAGTTTCTTGTGCCCTTGGGTGAGTGCCTGCAGCGTGAGGGCATTCTCGTGGTTGTGGAGAGCAGCGAGGATGGTCTCGGGCGGGATGTGTGCGGGGATGGAGGCGGCGGTGTGGAGATTGTGCTTTGCGCTCATCGTGCGACCGCTCAATGCGATATCAGGCTGGGCAGCCCTTGGCGATTGTAGTGATGCTTATGCGACGTCGAATCGGCGTGGGAGGAGGTGGTCGATCGTATTCAGGCTGGCACTCGCGTGGTGTAGGCTCAAAATTACGATTACTATGGCTATGTGAAGACGCTGATGTTGAGATGTATAAGGCTGTAGAGTATCAAAATCGAGGAAGAGCTGAAGAGCAACCATGGCGGTCGACCAGGCGATGCCACATGTGGCTGCTGAGTGATAGCGTTGCTATTTCCAGCTGAAGCATACCTGGAACACGCATCATCCCTCGCCGTCATCCGATCGCGCTTGGCCTGACCTGGTGTAGCTCACCACGTGACATTTGACATGGCTGCCTCCACGTGTGAACTGGCCGACAAGGGTCGCGACACAAGATCCTGGCCTCTACGTCGGTCATCTTCACTGTGCCTGTGAAAGCGCCATTCGTTCCTCAGCAAGCATGACAGCTTTGGTTTGTACCCGTGCACAGCACTCCCGATCCTTGTAAAGTGGAAGCATTCTGGCCAAGAAGTTTGTCCTTCCCAGCGAGGATGATCATTCGAAATGGCGATTGGCGATCGATCGATTCAATCTGTTAGCGAAGCCTGACTGCCCTCGCTGTTCAGTTTTGGTGGACTGCTTACTTTCATAGTTGTGGCTATCTCCGAGGCCGCTCCACGCTCGGCTCTCAATTATCTCCGCTGGGCCTTGCGAGAAATGATTACAGTAGGCTTAGTAAGCCATTGGGCCGTTGCTTCCAAGTTAGCATCACAGGATTGTATCCAAAGCCAAGACTCATTCTTAGCCTTTCTCTTTCTTCAACGCGTAGATACGTGGTCTAGTGAAGCAAGACATACCCAATTGCTCGTCAGAGATTACTCGGCCGTCGCAACGATCATAGTCAGAGCAGCCATGGGGTGATCCATCCGATCCCGACAATCATCCCCCAGATCTTATCGGGGTTCATCCACGCAAAAAGAGCGACAAGTTCTCTCGCTTCGTGTCGCAGAAGGGGATACATCTGTTCAAGTGCGGGCTCGGCCGCCTCATCAAAGGAGACAAGAACCCTGGCCGGAAAATATACTACCATTCCACAGTCGCGAAGATGACACTGTGCATCACATCGGTGCTGGCTTCGTTGCTACCCATTGCGTCGATCCTCGTTTTGGTCAATCTGGAATTGCTCAAGGCGACGTTGTGGACCATTGCGGTGTTCAACGTTGCTATCAGTGCTTGTTTGAACATTTTCGCCGATGCCAAACGTGCTGAAGTATTTGCAGTCACTGCTGCGTAAGTGTCATAGCATCATTGTATCGTCTTTGGCTAATACACCCGAGCTTTCGCCGCCGTGCAAGTCGTTTTCGTGACTGGCACGGATCGCCACTCGCCAACCTGAGTGTTAGTACATTGATGCTGTCCCCAAGGAACGCCAACGTAAGCTTTGTCTCATATCTGGTGGTGAGGTAGCAAGCTGGAGCAGATAGGTATGGCGACGTGTGGTTTTGCTGGAAGTGCAGTTGGCACTTGTCCAGCAGGTACTGCTGAGTGACGACGAGAGCAAGCAGCCAGGGACTGAAAAAATCCTTCAGCAGCAAAAATAGCACTGTAGCAGGATATTTAGTTCTTTATCATCTGAAAGTACATCATGGCAACGTCACTTCCTAGTAATCGGCGTCGAGGGGGCCGTCAACCACGTCCCAAAATCAATGACAAGCCCAGGAACGAGACCAGTCGCCTCACCAAACGGGAACAACGTGATGCAGCCACGAAACTACCTATTGGATGGATCTGCTGCTGTTGCGTATGCGTCCACTTCGGCGACTTGAGCATTCAAACACCTGGTGTATGCAATCCGCCTAATATTTGCAGGCATGCGTGTAACGCCTGCAAGAAGGTCAAAATCGTCGATCCGAACAAGGCAGAAGAGGTCGCGGCGGCGTACCTGGATGCCCCTACAGGCGAAACTGGATGGTACCACGATTATGGAACTTGCTTCAAGCACCGCAACAACAAGACGAGTGGTAAGCATTGCATCTTATGCCCACGTACAAACACTGACGTACCACACAAGTGGACTTACGGATTTCTTCGACACTCGACGTTTGAGCCGCCTGGTCACAGGCTGGGATGAGTTCCGAGGTCTCTGTACCATAGGTCTTGGAGTGTGTATGTTCGTACATAGATAGCAACCAAAATCAAGCACACGTCGTTGTTATAGAACGCTTAAGCCTGGAGCACGCCGGAAAGTCGCGAAGGACATAAAAGGTTATGTCAAAGCACTAAAGACCTTCAGGCCAAGGTATGAAGACAGCATGCAGTAGCATAAGCTCCAATTTAAACATTCGGGAGGGGCATTCATCCACTTTCCTGGCAAGACCACTGGGCATACATGAAATCAACCAAGCTGATGACTTTTTCGAAGGGGCGTGGATGTAGAGGCCTGCGGTCTAGTATCAGAAGATAATATGATACACATGGATTGATGTCGTCTTCCGCCGCATGTTTCAATTATCGATGATCGTACCGTAGGTGCCTCTTAGACTGCTCAAAAAGTTCTTAATTGATCGCCGAGGAAAACCTGTAATCTCCACAACATCATATACCCTTTTGCTAAGCACCAGATACCTCCAAGTAGTCTCTTAGAAGATCTCTTGATCATCGTACGCCCTCACACTCTCCAGCCTCTCCCGCACAATCTTCGGATCCTTACATACATGCTTGCTATCCCATCCATCGCTACCGCCATTATGATCCGGGAACGTCGTCTCCAGCCCCTCCAATGCCATATCAGCGGAGCAAAGAATAGCTTGTCGCATGTAGTCAAAGCAGTGAATCATGTGCCAGTGATGATCTTCCTCCAGCTCGTGGCCAGATGTCATGCCGCTATAAACGGCAACGACAGCATACAAGCAGTGCAGCTGATGTGTCATGCTCGTAGTGAAGACGGTGGCGTTTGGCCATACGATGGGTGTCGGAAGGTCGTTGTATTTCTCGGGTTCTGGGATCTTTTGGAAGCCCATGCCGACTGCAAATCATGATCAGTGCTTGCAAGACGATGGTGCGTTTGGGTAACACTTACCGGGTATCAGCTCATTCCATGCGCGCAGCACCTCGGGCTTGAAGAACTCCGAAGTGTTATATGGCGCAAAAGTCTGGTTGATTTTGAAGGTTGTTACTTGCGTCGGAACTAGCTCACATTAGTTGATGTTCGTGGGCTTCGGATCATCGACATACTGTGCTGGCCCCAGCCAGTGATGTCTCCTCCCACATCATGTGCACTTGATCGTCCTCGCCATCGTGTCGACAAGAATCCTTGGTCCTTCGCTAGCAGTCCAATGATGACGAGTTGCAAGCCAATCACAAGCACCCATCGAAGCGCAGCTACAAGCGGCGGACACAGTATCCGCCTGTTAGATCTTTGTGTTGTATGGTGGAAGTCGTCTGAAGTCCACTTCTTCTCTGCCCCAACCAGTGATTCCACTTCTGTGGAAGAGTCATCGTCGTGCTGCTCGTGGATGTTGACATGTGAATACTCGTGTTGTCGTGACATTATGACGATTGTGCTGAAGTATGGAAATGCTACCGGAGCAAGATGGAAAAAAAAACAGTGAGCGCAGCTGAAGAGCCAAAGGCAGCAGTGCGCACACTTGAAGTGTACGCATAGTCAAGGACCCACTCCAGGGCTCTCGAACTGTACCTGTTTGATGTCGACGTCTGTCGATATGCCGCGGGCGCTTAGCCAAAGACGGACCAGCAGGCGAGCATCGCAGGCGTGATGCAAGACGTCTGAAACGGTGGGTCAAGCATCTAGTGCCGAGCCTAAGGCCAAGAATCGTTAGATTGCAAGGATGAAACGGACGATGAATCGCCAAGAGTGAGAAGCTAGTGAGCCATCCCGCCTTTAGCGAGGTTTGCACGAAACCCAATCCAAACGTCGCTCAGAGCTCATAGAATATAAGATGGTCGGTGTTGTATCGTAAACTTGGGTAGCAACGAAGTATGCTCACCTCAAAGACTTTTGCACCTCATTCCCATTCGTAGAAGAGACTTCTACAATGCGATGCAAGAGCATCAAGACGAATTGCGGTGTAGTCAAATGATCGCATGTTCAACATGGGCCATATCGGGCAAGTGTTCCTAGATGTGGGTTCCTGTAAGATTTTGCAAAGACCGTCATACTGGGTGTGTGCGCGTGCGCATATTTCGCTCCGTTGTTTAGCCCGCAATAGGCGACCCCATCATCTCATAACTTGACAGATGCAATAATTCGTCCAGAGAGTGGGAGAAGGAGATATGAGCCGGCCACGCTACATCTCGTCGTCTTCATGCGACCAAATACATGTTGGCCACCGCGTGTGGCCGAACACGAGACGTAGGCTCCTGACTACGACCGTCCGAGGAAGGGGAGGCTTTTGTCATCGCGGACTGCACAGAGGTCTGAAGCGCCTCAGCCAGAAGTTTCGATGATGAGCACGCTTGACAATTCTTAGCTCGATTTGACTCGAGAAGTGTAGTGATTGTTCCTTGCCTGCTTCATTTGCAGACTTTCAACGCTTGACACACAGATCACTCCGGATGACCCATTTCTCGCCTTCGGTCACTTCGCGTCCTTCGTGCAGCATGCAGTCGGCCCCATGACGATGTAGCAAGGCCATGCCAACGTCGAGGCCGACAATGACAGGCTCAGGCACTGGCTCTTTGCTCTTCTTTTTCGGTGGTTTAGGGTAAAAGACAGTCTCTCCACCAACGCATCCGGTAGCAGGGGAGGTTAAGTACAGCAGGAGCGTCCACGTAGTGCAAGCTCTGACGGGTGGGGCCCCGGGGAAAGTCACATTGTTCGAGTCGTCATCTGCACAATGTCAGCACAATGTAGAGGTGCACAGTCGAGCGAGACAGGTCATCAACGCACAGTGCTGGTCAAAGAATTGTCCCTTGGTGTACCGGTAGATGCGGATATTTGGGTTGAGTCCAACAACCTCCCCGCCCCAGAGCTCTGTTCGTTGAGCATCGGTCAGGGCCAGTGTCCCGACTTCGGCAGCACCAGTGACAAGTTCCTTCAATGCAGTCTGACTCCAGAGTCTCTCTGCGAAGGCAGGGTCATCAACCTGAAAGCGATCATTGACTCGCAGCGCCTCTCCTCTCTTAGGCTTGCCCGGCGTGGTGGTGAGCGACAGAGATGAGAGGAGAGAAACATAGTTTCTGCAGAGCGTCGAGGTCCAGAGGTTTGGAATGGTCAGAATCTGATTCGGCAGGACCTCCTCGAGCGCGAGATCGGATTGCGGTCTGAGGGGAGTGAAGGCGGGCCAATTTAGTATCTGCTTTGCTGGCTGGGAAGGTGCAGCTGGCCGCGGTGCCTCCTTCTTGCCTTTATCTTTGGGTGCCATTAGGCTGGTAGACGTGGTCCAAGTGCAGATTTTGAACCGAGTCAAAGTCTGCAGTCAACGAGTTCCTTTCCCCTGGGCACTTCTCTTGCAATCGTTCGTGTCCTGCTTTCACCCAACGCTTTTCTCTCGCTAGCTCTTGCGGTCTTCTGGAAGGTGAGGTTCAGTCACTCCAGCTCACATTGTGATGCACAGAAGCAAGTATGCTGTACCACGGGGTCTTTGGAGCACAATCGCGACGGGCGCCACAGTCTGCAAATGCGGACGTGATGCTGCAATGGCACTGTCCGCCGCTCGCGCCGCTGTCCTCTGCGGAGCTGGGAGACGAGGGCGCACGTGCAGCGGAGACTGGCCGGTTAGCGCCTCAAGCCTCTTGCGACGGCGGAGAAGACCGCGAGAACAATCGGCTCAGCGACGTGCAGACTTCGCATTCGACCAACAGCCCTCGCACGCAACAAGAACTGTTTGCGCATTTCGATCGCCCATTGTTCTCCCTTCAACACGGAGGTATGGGCTCCCTGCGCGCTCACCGTGGGTCGTGAGTGCCGGCTAACAGCGCGCAGACAGCATATCGAACTACGGCGACTTCGCACCCTCGATCACCACGACGCAAGACGAAGATGGCGCCGGCAGCATGCTCGTAGGCTCATCCCGCAAGCTCCAGCATCATGTCAGCGCCCGCCATGCCATCCGCGACGGTCAAAACTCGCCGCCAGCCGCCTCTCCTCCGCCCGTCGTCAACATGGAAGCTGCGACCGCCGATGCGATTGCGCAGGACGCGCCTGCTGTCGCCATACCGGATCCTGCACTCACCACACCAGACGCACCTGCCGTCACACTGCCCGACCCTTCTGTCGAGCAAAATCTGAATGTTCTCGACACCAGCCTGCCATCGCTCGGCGATCCCATTCAGATGCCTGTCGTCACGGACATGTACGGCGCTGGCATGGCCACCGACTTCACTGCCATGGACTTCTCACAGCCCATGATTAGCGACGAGCGTCTGACGGCTTTCGCTCGCCTGCGCTTCGACGATGGCTCGTACTACATGCACACATATCAGATCATCCTGGGCCGCAACATTGAGCTCGCTCACCGCGACATGCGACGTCTGGCCAAGGTCGACCAGCTGCATGCTGAAGGCCAGCCCCAAGCTGCCGAGGATTTGCTGAATGGCAAGGCTTCCAAGAAGAAGAAGCGCCGCGCAGCACGCAGCGTCATCAGCGAGAAGGGCGGCATCGTCAGCGCACCCATAGCGTCCATGCCCATGGAGTACCAGCAGCGTCGCCAGAGCAATGCATCGCATTCTCTCAGCTCCGCATCGCATCCGACCGCCGACTCTAGCGAAGAGAAGGCGGCCGAGCGAGCGCCACAGGACATGATCATGCAGGCCTTTCCAGAAGTGCCTGCCCAATTCGACGGCCACGTTCCTGAGGACCCGCACGACTGCCCGTTGGTGCCCATCCACCCTCAGCACATCACCGCCCGCACAGGCTCACATGGCCCCAAGGGCATTTCGCGAGAGCATGCGAAGATATTCTACGACTTCGACCAGGGACACTTCTGCATCGAGGTCCTGGGCTCCAATGGTCTGCATCACGAGAATGTCTTTAGGTACCGAGGCGAAGTCGTGCCATTGGACCACGGAGACTGTCTAGTCATCGGGGCTGTCAATATACAATTCTATCTCCCGGACGTTGCGCTCACAGAAGACCAGCGACACCGCCAGGAATCTGGATCTCGCCCAATGAGCTTCTCCTTCGAGAATGGTCATGGCGAGCTCGAGAGCGACGAGCAGGAAAGCTCTGATAGCGAAGGGGAGCTAAGCGTGAATCCGAAACATGTGTACCACTATCCAGTTAGCGAGGCTGAGTCTGATGATGTCTTTGGCGATGACGACGACTTGGACGACTACGAGGAGCCTGTGCCGCGACAGAAACAGAAACAGAGCGTCAAGATCAAGTTGAAGGTTCCTCCTCCGCCAGCTGTACCAAAAGAGACCAAGAAGGCGCATAAGCGGAAACACCGGGAGATCACACCAGATGACATACCGATCAAGAAGCTGAAGTCGAAGCACAAGGAGTCGAATAGAGAGCCTGCAAAGGAAGTCAAAGCTGCCAAGGAGCCTAAGGAGTCGAAGGAGCCGAAGGAGGCGAAAGAGAAGGGCAAAGCTCCTGCAAAGACTTCGACAAAAACCCCTGTCAAGGAAGAGACACCCGTTGAAGCCATACCGAAGGAAGTTTCAGTGGAGAAGAAACCTGAGCCCAAGCCTGTCAATGACAGTCCACCACTCCTGCGCAAGCCGTTTGAGGGCGAACTTGAAGCAGGAGGAGAGATTGAGGGGCTCATCACCGAAGAGATGGCTCGCCATCACAATCTTCCGGCTACTTTGATTGGTCAGGTAGTGGAGAAACGCAAAGGACCTGGGCGACCGCCGAAGGATGGCATCATGTCGAAGAGACAGCGGTCTCAGCTCATCAAGCAGGCCAAGGAGATTGAACGGGCCAAGGCAGCCGGCATCGACCCAGCTGACATACCCATGCCGTCCATGAAGCCAAAGATCGTCAAGCGAAAGGACTCCAACGCGATTGATGGCGAGGACGGTGATGTCATGGAGTCTACCGAGAATGGCGATGGTCTCGAAAGGAGGCAATCCAAGCCTAGCAAGCCGCCTCGCACACCGTCGCCAGAGCCCCGCATGGAAGACTACACCGAGGAACAGCTGCAGCGACCAACGGCAAACTATGTCGTTCTCATCCACGAAGCGATCTCATCATCTCCCACTGGTCAGATGAACCTCCAGCAAATTTACAACTATATCGAGAGGAAGTATCCATGGTACAAGTTCAAGACGACAACCAGCGGCTGGCAATCGAGTGTACGGCACAATCTCGGTCAGCACGATGCATTCGTCAAAGGCGATAAAGAGGGCAAAGGCTTCAATTGGAAGGTCAACCAAGACGTCTCCATCGAGAAGGAGCGCCGCAAGAGACAAGTCAGTCCTCCAGTCAACCATGCTCAGCGTCAGCCATATTATCCGCCCTCAAACGGCTACCCGCCATATTCTCAACCTGGCTACCCCTACCATCCTGGGATGGCTCCTCACAACATGCCGCCCGCTGCGCCGAGATTGCCACCTAGTCTCGCAAATTCACAGCCACGCCTGCCACCCAGCATGGCTCGCGATGCAAATGCGACCCCTTCTGCGAACTCCCAAGGTGCACCTCACCCATCGCCATACGCTTCCCCATGGGCAGGCGGGAACACGTCTGGTAGTCCCACCGCGCCAACCCCGCCTCGGACCTATCCACCAGCAAATTCGCAAACACCGCCAGTCAGCGCAGCAGGCGCAACAAGTGGGCAATATGGTGTCCTATATCCGACCAACACATCACAGTCGTACAGCGGGCCGCCGCCAGCAGCGAGCCCCTATGGAGGTCCGTACGCCACCACTGGACCGAGTCCTTATGGCGCGGCGCCCGGCCAGCCATACACACCGTATCCTCCGCCTGTCCAGCAAGCACCCCGACAATCGCCATACTCGCAACAGTCACATGCTCCACCTCAAGGTTCGCACTCGGCTGGTGTTCCTGGGCGCTACCTTTCTACGACGCATCCTGATCTTATACGCCAGCTGGAAGCATTCCGCAAGGTATATCTCGATGCCAGGACAGAGCCTGGCGAAGATCAAAAGGTCGACAACGCCATCAGGGCGTATGTGGACCCGCAATTTCCCAAGGAAAAACTCACGAGTGCGGAGGGAGCATTGCTTCATGCTATTGCGAGCATTAAGGAGCTTGCCAAATATAGCACGAATGGGCCTGTAGCGCAGCCTGCAGCGCCTGTCAACGTACCAGTGACATCAAGCACGGACACTGCGGGTACTGTGGCTGCTATCGCGGCCGATGCTGCAGCCGGTACCGTCACTCAACCAACACCTTCTCAGCAAGTGCCTGCACCAAGCGGGCCTCCGCTGACCCCTGCGCCACAAACACCGAGTGAGCCCCAGAAGTTCACGCCCAACATGATGGGTGCAGCACCTACTGCTTCAGTCACGGCATCACATGTGGCCTCACTTCCTCCGTCGCACCGGCCCAGTGTCGAGCCGCTAACCCCAGTTCCGGGATCGCCAGCCATTCAAAATGGCACATTACAGAAGCGCTCCATCCCAGATATTTCGCAGCTTGCAACGGATACGACGGCTGATCCAGCGGAAACGGCGAAAATTGAAGGCAGTGGCGCGAATGAACAGCATGTCGAACAGAAGAAAGAGCAGGAGGACGAGGCGAGTCCACAGTCAGCATTTGCCAAGGTCGAAACTGCGCCACCGCCGGCAGGGTAGGATCTGTCGTGGATCCTGAACAAAAGGTTTTGAGGTTTGGAGCATCGCGATTCGCTACGCGTTCATGTTGATCATTATCATTTGGTCATTGGCGTTTACCTTACCAGCTTTTCAGCGGCGAACAACATTGATACCCGGTGGTGTTTGGGCTGGGCATATAAAAGTGGAATTCCGAGACTTCGCGTAATGTGTATGCGGATATGAATATGTGCCCCAATGAGGGCAGAGGATAGCATAATGAACATGCATGGTCTGGGCACGATAGGTTCGAAAACATAGGGATTAGTAAGTACATGATCACCATATTCTTCATCATTCCCCTTTGTGGCGTTGAACTTGAGTGACAATGCTTCAAGCACATGTGGTGAAACAAAGTCGAGTATAAACGTGTGAAATTTGTTCAGGTATATCATCCGCTGCATCTGACATGGCATCATTCCAGCCCAAAGAACGGCCAAAGCGCGTCTACAAAAGTCTGCCCTGGCCTGCGCGGGGAGCAGCAAAAACAGGTTCCCATCTTCGCTTAGAAAGCGCCATACGCCAATCCCTAATCTCGGTGCATCGGTCCCGCTCACGCGATATCGCAAGTGCCTTCCTGGCCAGACATCCACCAAAGATATTACCATCTCACATGGCCATCTCAGCCTGCAGTTTCCGCAGCTCCTCCTCTTCGTCGTCCTCCTCGACCCGTTGTTGCGGCAGCTTCTGATTCGGTGCTGCCGGCATCCTTCCGACCGTGTCGCTGACGGGCACATTGCCTGTCTTGAGCATCTCCTCGTCCAGCTTCTCCTGTTGTAGCTCCGCCAACTCCTCGTCCAGCTCGTCTTCGTCGATGCCGGTGCTTGTGACGCCCGAGGTGATGGCTTCGCTGATTTCTTCGCCGATGGCGTGTTGTTCGCGGAGATCTTCCCTGTCGGAAAGTCAGTAGATGCGCTTCAAGTTCTGAAATTGAGAAGGGCGTGCATGACGTTGTCCACTTTGTCGATGGTCAGGCCGGCGTGTATCTGCTTCATAGCCGTGCCTGCGTTCTTCATAGCGTCCAGTGTTTCCTTGTTGATATTTGCCGTCTCGATGCTGTATATCTCGCGCTCGAGGGTCGTGATCTGTGCGCTTGTTTGTTCGAGAGAGTGTTCAAACTGCTTCTTCCGCCGTAATGCTGCCTTTGCCGCTTCGGTGCATGTCAGCTATGGATGCCTGGTGGGTGCGGAAGGCGAGGTTACCGTTCTTGTTGGAGGATACGTATTTCCGTGCCAGAGTATCTTGCTCGTCCATCTGGTTTTGTAGGTGCTTCTCGCGCTTGTTCAACATCTCAAGTTGGCCGCGGAGTTGGAGGATGGCTTTCTTGGGCGCATCCTTCTTCCCCTGGCCGCCGCCAAACCAGCCCATGCCCCAGCCGGCCATGATGATTACAGTGCCTGTGAGTCTTCTGTCAGTTTTGTGTGAACTGTGGAAGATGCGGTGCTGTTGTCATGGTGTCCAAGTGGGCTATCAGATACCGTTTCGGCGGGGCAGTGGGGTGGAGGATCCTCACATACTTTTGGCGGGATGCGTCCGGAGTGGTGAGAGTGAAAGAGTAAGGAGTTCTCAGAGGTTTGCGGCGGCGAAAGCGTGGTGTTCAGCAGTTTTGAAGCGTGCCTGGCAGAGGTCAAGATCGCGGCATGGGGTATGATGTCGTTGCGCTAAGACTGGCACGTGCATGATCGGCCGCGGCTCAAGTTTTCGCCGAATTCATCCTCCACATGCCACCATGTCCGTACCTGTTCCATCACGCCTCGTCCTCGTGAGCGATTTAGAGCAATGCGCGCCAGGAGCCAAGGTCCGCTTTCTGGCATGGTACCGTCATCGGCATCGCCATGATTGCCATAGCTAAACATCATAGTGTCGATGAGTATCGCATCAAGAGCGCGATCTTGCGGCTCAAGCACAATCACACCTCTACCGGCCCCTCCATTGTCGTAAATGTCGATGTCGAACACGTTCTGGAGCGACTCAAGCCACATGAACTTGATGTTGGTACCTGGCTCAACATTATAGGGCTCGTCGATCGACGGAAGGAGAAGGGTGTATTCGTGCAGGCCGTTGCTGTGTGGGACGCTGGCAACATCGACCTGGATGCGTATGAGAAGGCGGTCGAGATGAGAAAAGAGACATCATGAAGCCGAGCCGATGTCTGTCAATTTCCAAAGGCGAAGTCCAGGATGGCGACCAACGAGAGCACCGCTACCGCGTAGAAACTGTCCGTCTACTTTTCGCCAGCACTCCGTTCTTGTGTGCTCCGTGAATGCTGTCAGCTTCCGCAGTCTGTGATCTTTGGCGAATGCTCGATATCGCAATACCAAGTCTACGGCGGTGCTGCGTTCACTTTGATGGTTCTCGAGGTCTGACCATCACGAGTGCGATAGGTTGGTCTGTAATTGTGCTGTACATGGCATTTGATTCAAATAACGAGGGCGGTATAGCCCCACGGCAAGTGGTGATGCCACTGTCAGGCAAAGTACGTCAAACCGCGATCCTGACAATAGTCGCGCAATACAACGCCACGAGGCGGCTGGCAGCTCATGGAGAGGACACGCAAGATTATCGAAGTGGTTCCCCGAGAACAGCGGAGACAACACAATCGGCACAGGTGAACTTCAGCCTTGAAGTGACAATGTCTCGAGATACTTGCTCTGGGCTTGTTGAAGGGACTCGACCACGCTCGAAAAGCTCTGACTGTACACGAAGAATGACGGCAGACATATGGGAGTACTGCCTCACGAATAGCAGAAATTTAGAGTACCATATACCCTATCAGATAGATCTCAAAGTCGCAAATTTGGAGCTTCTGAAATCGCGGTCAGGATCGCTAATCATGCACTTCGCGCGGATGACTTGCATTGAGCGCATAAATGGGACATGGGTGCGCCTCGAGCCGCCGGTGGGAAAACCAACGCCATGGTTAGGGACACCATTACGACGACTCACGAAGCAGGTCTAATCTTTGCGCGTCCACACGACACATGACTAGATACCGCGGGCTGAGGCTAATTTTTGAAGGCCGCAAATCTGGGTGTGTTGAGATGAAGACGCCTGTGACATTCGTACTGCTGTATGCCACGATTGTTTGACTTCATATCTACAGAGTTTACGCAGATATCATCTACAAAATTTCGGAGGCCTATACCGGTTGAGTCTGCCGACAGGAGTCTATCTCGTCTTTGCCGCAATCGCAGCCACAGCGAGAGTCTCTAACCGCCCACGCCCTCTGCCAAGCAAAACACCTGCCGGCGTGGGCGGCAGATGGTACGAATCCGGAAGCCTTATATCTGCCATGTGCCACCAGTTCTTCGTTCTCTATTGGTGTTCCAAGGGTTGGCCACGAGGCTGAGTTTTCTGTGACGCCCCCTATGTATGAAGTCTTTGGAGATGTGCAGGACAGCTGTATGCCTTTGACGAAGGGATGTGGACACCGAACAATTGCGCCTCCGTAGCGAGTGCACGAAAAGCGCGTGCGGCGAGGCGCGGACTTTCTGTGCCGCACGATCAGGATCGTCCATTGCTGGGAAGAAGTCTCCTACGGCGTAACCCTCATGGGTTGGTGGAGGCGTCGCATATCTGCACGAGGAGTGCCGCATCGAAGATGGAAGTACGCCTCCTTCGTCCACAGACTATGACGGCGTGCAGAACCGAGAACGGCGGCCAGACATACCTACCATGTCTCACTCAAACAGAGTCACAATAGTGCGCATTGTGCGGTACATAGAGTCCATGGAAAACCAGCATGACGACTGCAATCAGGAGCAATTGAAGACGTGGTTTCATCAAAGAGCACGAAGGCATGAGCAAGTCGCGCTCGACACGAAGGCTTTGCGCAAGTCTACACTTGACCCCATGACAGCCATGCAACATCGTGGCACGGTGGTTGACAGTTGCCAGTCTACAACGTCGCCGCATCGCTAAGGCGTATATCATGCAGCAAAATGAATCTGCCTTAGTTGCTTGACCTAGCGGTGAGTTGTGTTGGTGGACATATGATTGCGTCATTTGGGGCTTTTCAATTGTGGTGTTGTCCAATGACGCGCCATGCTACGCTGTTGGAATGATTGCCTCGGGACAAGAACTTCCTCGATACCATCACTCGGCTGAATGAGTGCAAAATGAAGAAGCCGCGATATCGTTTTGATTATTTGCTACACAGCCATTGGCCCTTAAAGAAACTTCTGCAATAAGATGTAGCCGAAAGTATGATTGAAAGGTTTTCGTCATTATGTTTGAGTCTAATATGTGACTTTTGCTCTGATTCAAAGGTGCCACGCGTCATGCCCATCCAACGCCGTGTAAATGAAGGGTATCTTAGTGCAAAACCAAAGTTGGCAGAATAGAATAAAGAAGGGTCCAAGAAGAGAAAATATGGGCACAGAAATGCTGTAAATAAGACAATATGCGGAATGACGCTGCATATGCGAATTGAACGAGCGACAATACCCTTGCGCATCGTAGATAGAATCTGTGGAAACGAAAGCGGACTTTGAAACGAAAATTGTCCGGACGAAGGAAGACTGTGGGCAGACGTTGAAGTCGGCGCTTACTTCTTGGGACCAAAGATCCAGTCTGCGAATCAAGTTAGCGTATGCTCCAGCAAGGTCGTCAGCAGATATGCTTACACTGCGCGGCGTACTTGACCTCGAAGCTGGCTGGTTGTCCCTGGCAGGTCGTGGGTGCCGCTCCGCCAGCAGTTTCGAGACGGTAGACAGTGTCGATTCCTCCCTTCGAGATCCCCTTGGTGTCCATGAGATAGAGCCACTTGATTGTGCCCTCTCCTTGAAGGCCAGGACAGGCGGAGGCTGGAGCGGCGGTTTCGTTCAATTTGCCAACCTGCGCCATGGGGTAGGGCGTGGCAAGTTGGTCGAGTGCGAATGTTGGTGTGTTGGCACCGTTGACGCTGGCGAAGAAGTGATGGCCAACCATGTTGCTGTAGCCTTGAGATTTGAGACTCCAGTCTAGAGCGATTGGGAAGGTGCTCAAGGATAAGGCAAGAGGAGAGATGGATGGGATTTTCCACTTCGCCATTGCATCATTGTTGAGTTGCGTGCCGATGTCATATAATGTTGCTAGAGTCTGTAAGTATGGTCACCAAACGGTCGTTGAGCCTGACGTACCAGTTGCACCTGTGGTACCAGGAGCAGCATCCGGACTTCCAGTGCACGTATAGTTTTGCGTACCAAGACCGAGGAGGACATATTTCAGCTGGCCGTCGGGTGTGGGTAGGTCACTCTGGGGCATCAACTTTGCAAGATTGCTAAGATCGCTGGTAGGCGTGTAGGTTTGTTTGCCCGGTGTTGGCATCGCGGCGGCCGAAGCCGAGAAGAAGGCGAGAGACAGCGCGGTGATCAACATGATGGATGCGGTGGTGAAAGAAGTTGCGAAGTAAAGACCTAGTAATCGAAGAACTGGAGCGTATAAAACTGGAAGAACGACGGCGTTAAATGTGGGTTTCGCCCACAAGATAGTATAGGCAATTATGCAGAGTTCGATTGGTGGCGCAGGGAAGGCGGTTAAGGCCAGAAAGGTAAGGTAGAAGACCTGGACTAGAACAAAAGAACAACAGAGACCGACGAGAAAATGATGAGCCGGTTTCGATATAGAGTGCTCCGTCAGCCTTCCTCGTTGGTAAGAAGGAAGTCGGGGTTGGTGTCACCAAGTCTCGAGTTGGCGGTTGACGATCTTATACCTTCTTCATTCAACACTCATCCTTGCGCTGGCCGTTGAATCGACCATGCTAGCCCACGCGCCACGGGCATGTACGTGGTCACGGACCCTTTCTCTCGACCCGAATTGCTTCTGGCACCCTGGAGCCGACATGCATGCGGGTGGAGATGAGATGGAGCGCGGCAGGGTACTCTGGTGGCCGCAGGAGGCCTTGCTGAAAAGGGCAGTAGGCTAAAAGTGCTTGACCGTGCTGTAAGCGCTGATACGTACAATCTTGCGGCAGTGGACCAGGGTGTTCCGAGCCGCAAGGCCACGGCGTTGCTCCGCGTGTTGAGCCTCCATTCGCGCAATAAGTTCAGTGGGTGATGGTATGTGAGCTTCGCCGCCACCTATTCCTTTTGATGTCTGACGCGAAGTCTGCCTTGTAGCGATGAAGACACCAAGCGATGCTCCCGCTGAGCCCCACGTCGAGGCTGGACATCTCTAACGCGCCGGTAAAGTTTAAGGCTGGTAGCTCGTCTTCACGAACGGAAGGGCTGGATGAAGGTCAAAGCTGGGGTCATCTTCATCCATGGTATGTGCGCTGCAGTCGCCACACATGAGACGGCTGGTAAATGCCTTGAAGAGGTTAAAGAAGCGCCATGAAGCTATCGAAAGCCCCGCATCCGGCCCGAAAGTCAGCAAATTAGTCCACAAAATCAGTAGATATTAACGCAAATTGCGGCAATAGATAGTGGAAGTTGGGCTCAGTCATGTGCGGCGTAGGTGGTAAGCTTGCATGTGCTGCACTTCGTGCTGTCGTGGAAGGGTGGCCCTGGTTGGGCTTGAGAATGGCTGGGGCCAAGTAACGCAGCACTTGCTTTCCTTCGAGCACAGTAAACTGGCGTTAAGGGCAAGCTTTGCCATATCGTAAGGATTCCTAGCACCTGGTTTCCGGCGACATCGAAGGGGGTCTTTTCGACTTTGTTACCGAGATGAGCTCTGGGGGACCGAGAAGTCTGACAATACTTCTGCTTGACCGCTAATTGAGCTGCATTAGTCGTCCTTGGTGTGGTGTTGGCTGCAAAAAGGAAGGATTGAGGGGCAATGTTGGCTTCCTAGCGTGCTGCAAGGCCACCAAAGGAGCGACATTAGCTCGCTTTCCGCGCATTCCTTCGCGATGTGGAGTTTGGAACACAACCTGAAGGACGAGCTCGTGGTGGATGCGGGTCGAGAAAGCGAAGCATCTAGCTCCTATTGATGATGCCTCTAGAATGTGGCGAACGGCCATGCTTACGATCCTCGAGTTGGACTTGGCTCTGGCCCTAGCCATCTTGTGAGGCCATCATGAGCCGCGAGAAAGTGTTCGAGAGTCGATTATTGTCGAGCTTTCGAGACAAGGAACTACTCCTGGGGGTGCCTTGAGTCAAAAGTAGAGATCATTCCGCAATGCATTGATGACCGAGCCTTTACGCATTGGTGTCAGTGCCGCGGAGGTACACGATCACGGACACTGTGCTACTACACCTCAATGTGGAGATACGTCTTGAACGTTCGTGGTGCAGTTCGGAAGGGGCATATAGAGCGCCACGTAACGCTCGCTAAGTGGTGCAATTCACGAATATTCTTGCTCTCCAGTCCCACAGCCCAGTGTGATCTACTTGACCCTATCAAATCGTAAAGGCTCAAATGAACCAGTGAGATGGAAGTCGCGAGATGCTGGTTGTGAACTTTGACGAGTATGGAAAAGTGTGGCCTTTGGTACGCAAAGGTTCGGCCTTGAAATGGTCGAGATGCGGGGTCCCGCGTCGCTCCTTCTTCCTCCACAATCTTGACAACAGCACCAGCAACATCATGGGACGACGAAAACGGGAGACCGCACCTAGCTCTGATAAGCCCTTCAAGAAGAGAAAGCACCAGCCTAGACTGCCAGCTCGAAGTCCACGACCACGTTTGGGTCTACCATATCGCTGGCAGCGCAACGCTAAAAAATCACGACTTCTTGCTCTTCCCGCCGAAATCAGAGAGCAGATCTGGACGTACGCTTTTGGTTTCCGCACAATTCATCCTAGCATTCAATATGCGGATGCCCATGAAAGAGTGCGGCGCATCTCCTTTGATCCGTGCACCAAGCTATTCCACCACCATGAGGTATACGAGCTGAATCTGCCAAATTGCTCGATGGAGAAAGGACAACGCTGGAGAGAAGTGAGAGTACAAGCACACTGCAATTTCACCTTCATCGGCTCCCACAAAAAATGCGAAAGCGAGGAGCACAAGTATCATCCGATCGTTCCGCCGGTGTGTAAATTGATTCTCCATGAGGCGGTGAAAATAGCATGGAGGACGAGCACATTTGCTTTCCAGAGGAGTGCCACATTCACGTAGGTTCTTCTAATCTTATGCTGCATGCCTTCCACTCATGAGTCGTTTGAGCATTCTTCATGTCGACATTCGCTGGCCAGATGACTGGACGCTTGTCCTCCACCGCATGCCGGAGACTTCCCATCTTCCATCATTGCGTGGTTTGAACTATGTATACCTCGTTCGGGCGCCTCACGCGGCTTCTGCCATCTCGGGCAATGATCGTATATTCCCTCTCGGTGTGGCAGTTGTACGCAGGTTCAGCCAGTTTCCACTCCGAGAGAATCTCACGACAGTATCTGTACATGGTGATCCGGATAGCCGCATGACCCCGGCGGCGAAGTTGGCGGTTGCGCATCGCATTCGTAATTTATTGTTGGGCGAGCCTGTTCCAGATTATATGCCACCGTCTCGCACGTGAGACATAGTGAGTGATGTCAACATATAGTAGAGGTTCCGAAGTCGACAACGCGCACTCGTATGACAAGAAGTGGACTATGCAATACGATCAACACAATTAATTATGGTTTTCTCGACGTGTGATAACCTTGAGCACTACCAACCATAGTCGGCAAATAGGTTAACCGCATCCTGCTTTTCGTCTGCCATCCAGCTTGCTGTTCAATCATGCGCAGTCTTCTACTCCTTTACATATATATTCACACAAGATACAGCATCCACCTTAACATCCGTAAGGCGCAACTCACCCAGGAACCGTCTCCAACTTCCAAGACAGTAGCCGCAAACCTCGGCTACCGTAGAATCTTTGCTAGAGGCACGAGCAAGGCATGCCGCAAAAGGAGTCGCTCCAAAACAACAGACACCCGCTGCTCCTGAGAGCTGACTCTGATCGGGAGGATGACAAGAGATGCAGTGAAGCTGGTGAGAGGGTCGTAGCAAGACCGCATGGGCCAGGCTGGGGAGGTGGGAAGTGAGCGCTATAACACATGCAATGCTTGTGAGTGATCGATTGTGATGGTATACACAGGCCACGTGGAAAGATCGCAAATGTCCATATTTCCGAGGTCAGCTAGCGAAATCTGGGTGACTTAAGAGCCACCACACAGTCAGAAAGCTGGTCCAAAACACCGCGCATATATTGAGAGACATCTACAATGTGTCCATGATGTCAAGGCCTCTCTCACCCGTCGTAAGTTCTTCTGTTGCGACCTTTTGCGATCTTGTGAATGCAGAGTTCATCCGCAACCATGTACGCGTCTATCAGCCTCCACCGCCAGCATCACCACCGCCCCAGGAAGACTCGCCTCTAGCGGGAGCGGGAGTATCGACGGTATTACCCCAACCACCACCGTCGCCGCCAACGGCGCCTCCATCACCCATGGCATCGCCCTCAGCAATGGGCTCTTTGCATCGCTGCACGATGTTAGTGAAGACTTGCAAGTCAGACTGGAAACAACATACCTTGATGGTGTGGCCGAACTGCTGGCAGTTGCTGCACTGAACCTTTGAATAGTCGCGAGACTTGGGGCAGTCCTTGGAAAAATGACCCTGCTCATCGCAGTTGCGACAGGTCACGTTGTCGGAATTGCGAGGCTGGTCACACTCCTTGGCCATGTGGTCCTCGGAGCCGCAATTGCGGCAAGTGCGCTTGGCAACGTTGGGGCACTATGATTGTCAGTCAAGTCGTCAAGAAGAAAAGTGCTGTCGTGACTCACATCCTTGGAGAAGTGGCCGGTCTCGTTGCACTTGCGGCACTCGACACCCTCAGCAGAGCGAGGTTCCGGGCACTCCTTGGCGTTGTGGCCCTCCTGCTTGCAATTCTTGCAGGCATATGGGTTAAAGCGCTCCTTGGGACAATCGCGAGCACGATGACCATCTTCCTTGCAATAGACACACTGGATCGTAGGCTGATTTGACTCGAACTCGGAAACTTCCTGAGTGCAACGCTAGATGACGGGTTAGCATCGCTAATATGGATTCGGGATCGAATGACATACCTTCTTGATATGGCCTTTCTCACCGCAATTGCTACAAATCGGAACACCACAATCCTGGACGAAGCCGGCAGACTGGAGACGCTCGAGATTCTGCTCAGGGCTCTCGGGCCAGCCGGACGCGAGCTTGGAACGACGAGGCTTTGCGGAAAGCTGAACTGAAAGGACGTACTCTCGATCGGGGTTGCCGACAAGATCGATGATGGTGAAGCGCTGGTCAATCTCCTGCTTCTGAGCAATCAGATAAACACCAAGAGCCTCCTCGCGCAAGCACTCCTCGACAGCAGGCAGGCTAAAAGCATCGGCGGCAGCGCGAGCATAGGCACGCAGACCAACACGGAAGGCATCGAGATCTTTGTCCTTGGCAGCGTCGATGAGGACACCCCATGCAGCGGTCGCCTCCATCTCAGGCACACCGGACCAATCGACGATGCGCTGCTCCTTGCAATCCATAGCGACGTGGCCCTCCTTGTCACATAGTTTGCACTTCTGTGGGTTGGTGGGGCAATTGCGAGCCGAATGACCCTCGACGCCGCAAGCATTGCATGTACCAGTGAACGGACGCTCGACGCGAGGGTTGGGGCAATCAGCCTTGTTGTGGCCGACCTCACCGCAGTTGTAGCACTCGCCGGTCATGCCGCCGCCCTCAGGCTTGTCGGGACAGTCGCGGGCGAAGTGGCCAGTCTGTTGGCAGCTATGGGAAGTCAGTATGTAAGCATAATGTGCACGCACATACACAGATCGTCGCAATGTGCGCGAAGGGCTTAGTATGTCGCAAGGCAGTTTGGGTACTCACACGCGACAGGTATCGCCGTCACCTCCTGCGCCGCCACCGTTCCAGCTGTCACCGGCACCAGCGTTGGTCTTCCATTCATCGCCACCTGTATGTGTCAGTGTTGCGCAGGTGAGTGAAAGTGTGCAGCCACATACCGCCAGCTCCAGTATCCCAGGACATGATAGCGACTTGTGTTTGGGAGATGTAGTAGTTGTGTAGATGGAGGTCGGTTTGGGTAGAAGTCAACCCGTGGGAATTTGCAAAGTCAGCGTCGTGTTGTGGGTGGAAGATGAGGCAAGGCCGCAGTTTTGTTGAGACTGTTTGCCAAGACCTCACGATGGGGCAGGAGCGATCTGATGGTCACTCACCTTTGCGGAGCTCGGCGGCGATTGAGCAAGCGTAGTAAGAGAGTCCAGTGGCGCGAGACCGACTCGGTGAGAAGGTGAACAGCTGCAACTTGACGCGTATAATGATTTGGGAACAGAGAGAAGAAGTTCCGAGCGTGGGAGAAGGACAAGTTCTGAGCGTGGGAGAAGGACAAGTTCTGAGCGTGGGAGAAGAACAAATGAGCAAGTATTGTTGCTGTTTATAAGCGGTGAGAGAGTAGGAGGCCCGTGCCACTGCTTTATGACGGCGACGACCCCGTGGTGAAGGAGAGAACGGAGTCGAACGAGGCGAAGCATATAGAGGTGAAGCAGACATGACACATGTGAAGGTATACACGAAATGGTGTGAGGAAGATTATGAGGTATGGTCTCTATACTCATCCGATGAACGCTCAAGCAGCGTACAAATGCAAAAACTGGTATCATGTCATAATCATCCCATACATGAGCCTGAAGGCCCTCACGGCATTGAGCATGCGCGCTGCGAGGGCCTGATGCCGACACAACATTCGTGACTTCCTTACGCTCGAAGAATAGATGGCTGACTATACACCACGGAACTGTGACAGCGATTAGCACAAAATAACGCCCAAAGGAGTGCCTGGAGGCAGTTGCAACACTCACCATGCGAACTACCAAGAACCACATGGCGCCGATAAATCTGAATGCAGCTAGGCCAGCCACACTGTAAAGCACGACGGCAAGGTAGATTGTAGCCGCCTGGGTCTGTTTCGCTTGAGCTTCGTCGGGATCGCTGACAGTAAGCTCCAAACCACCAGCTTGAAGCACAAGCGCCGAGAGACCTAGATTGCAGAACATCCAAAACAAGACAACACCGGAACGAAAACCACGGTAGTAGTCTTCTTGCTTCTCCGAGGGCGACGGTACCTTCTTCTCCTCCTTCCATTTCGTGCTGAAGGCACGCAATTCGGTCTCGTATTGGGTGTTCAGATCTGCATCGTCCGTCGGTGCGTGAATGTCGGCTTTACCATCAGCCTTTGTTGTGACCGATGGCAATTTCTCCGGCTTGTCGTCACCCTTGGTACCCCAGGTAATGTCGTGCGTATTGCAGAAAGCGTATACGTTGAGGATATTGATGTAGGTGGGCGTCATCAAGAGATATTGTATGAAGGATGTAAACATGTGCCATGGATCCAGGAAGATAATGGAGACGACCAGCCACATTACGTATGTTGAGAGCAGCGATATGATCAGCGTTGCAAAGATCTTATCTTTCAGCAGGTCCGCCGCGTTGAAGCCGTTGTTCGCTTTAATCTGGTTCTGAACAGATCGAACAGTGATGAAAATGGACGCGAACATGAGATATGCCATGATGACACACCAGAAGTACACCATCGACATGTACCACTTGTTTGATCCTTGTGGCCGGTTACCGAGCGACAGGATGAAGCAGGAAATAAGTACAGAGATGTAGAGCCATTCGAAGATGATGAACAGTACCTTACCAGCGGTCCCAAGCTCATTTTGCAAGGACGCGGTAAGGATGCGGAAGACCAGGAAGAAGTTGCCGAGCGCGAACCAAGCAAAGATCATGCTGATAGTTTGGTAAGTGAATTCGATGAGGAACATCAACTTGCGGAGGAAGGAATGGTCGCTGCGGAAGATGTCGAAGGAATGAGCCAAAGCGTAGACAGCAGCGAAGAAGGAACCGTTCAGCCATCTTCGGCGCTGGCTAATAAACTCGGCCATGGTGGTGGGTACGTCAGTCTCGCCGTTAGCCGACTTGACATATTGTAGGATCCAGTGGCAGTTGCGTTTTGAGACCAGCTCGAAACAGAGGATACGATCCTCGGCAAGGTACATGTTTGCGGTGAAGATGCCCGCATTCGCACCGTGCATCTTTTCACCAGCAAAATACTTCTCCAGCGGGCCTTGTCCAGTCTTGTCGTTCTGAAGGGCAACATAACGGTACGCAGAGAAGGCACCGGGCAGCACCGTAATGAAACCAAAGGCGGATTCCAAGGGCTTATCCAGGATATTACTCATCTTGTACTCGAAGTTCTGGGTGGCGACCAATGGATTCAACAGCTTCTTGCCGTGTACCAACATAGCTTTGATCTCACCACAAGCGCCTGCGCACATTGGCTCGAGATCAAACGCCTTCCATAGCTGGTAGACGGAGTCCTTCCCAGGCTTCGTACCAGCATCGATGAGGACACAGATGTTGGGGTCCAGCACCTGGCCGAAAGCTTGGAAGAACCATCGATGGGAGTTGATCTTCTTCTGATTCTTCTCCTTCAAGCAGAATAGCATCTGTACTGGGGTGTTGCCCTTCTTCACTCCAACGACACCCTTCTTGATGTCGAGCGTCATCTGTGTGGTGTACTGCGGTCCGTTAGTCACTACTCTGGTCCAAACCTATCGACGCATCATACCTCGTAAATATGCGCAGTCACATCCTTGACGTTGACTTGCTGCTTGGCAATTCCATCCTGGTAGACACCTAGCGCAGCCAAGACAGCTCGCGTGCGCGGGTTGATTTTAGCACGACCATCGCTGACGACGCATACTACGATCTTCTTCCACGCGTCCTTGCCCCACGTTTTGCTGTTCGTTCGCGAGTTCATGTACTCGATGTTCTTGATCACACCAATCATGGTTCGCGCAAACAGCTCGTCCTCTTCATTGTACATAGTGACAACGATAAACAGCTCAGTGTGCCTGGGCTTCGCAAACAGCTTCTGGCGCAATGTAAATCGCTCAGCATCAAAATCGGCGGGATCGCAGGTGGCGGCCGAATAGCGCATGTGTGTGAACTCGTCACGCTCGGGAGGCTGTGCATGAGGTACCTGGTTCAGCAACCGCGGTGGGATTGGGCAATCGAGCACCAAGTTGCCCTTGAACAGCTGCACCTCCTTGACCGTCTTCCATCGCTTGATTGGGGCGGGAGTTGGTGTGGGCACAGGCTCGTCATGGAACGGATTGTCTGGGTGTTGGTCGAGATCGTGGTCTACCTCGTGCGGATCTGGTCCGTACGAGTTTTGGCCGTGGATCATGGGTCTCCCCGCGTCGTCGTCCTGCCAGTAGTGGTCAGGGGTCGTGCCATATGGACGATGTGGGCTCTCGTCGTGCGGAGACGGGTCGTAGGGTGGGTTGTAGTAAGCATCATGATGCGCCTGAGGGTCGAGAGAGTAGTCAGTGTCATGGCGAATCGCGCCTGGTCGTGGATCATAGTCGTCGTGGTAGTTGCCCGCAGCGTAGGGGATATTCTCAACCGAGTACTGCGCCCGTCAGCAAATCGCCCCGTATCCCAGCCTGGACGCCTTCGCAGAATTTCCACGGCCGCAGTAACAGCTCGATATGCCCTGCAAAGACATCCCGGCTATACTACGTGCAGGCTCGCAATCACGTACACTCGGCTGCAGGGGCAAGCGGTCGCCAGATGCCGCTGCAGGATTAGGTCCCATTGGGATCTCGAGGGGAGCGGGCGATGAGCCATAGCGATCTTCAAGCTGGTAGCCGTGCAGAGGCTGGCCAGGAGAAGGCGACCGCCCTACAGGTCGTCGAGGGTCCATTTCGTAGTCGTCGGCGCCGCCTTGTGCACCTGCGCGAGAATAGTGTCAGTCGGTGGTAGAGATGCGCGCGGAAACGAGCGACAAAGCTTCCCTAATATCTGGGGAGGACTTGGCACAGCCCGCGTGGTGCGACGCAAACATGTGTAGCCGTTGCTAGGTGGTCCTGTACTAACCTAGCCGATTGTAGCTCATCGGGTCGCCTGTGCCTTTACCTTTGCTGCTGCGCCCTGGCTATCCTTGCGGCACGGTGCTTTCTTGGTTTGCTGTCCAAACAGTCGTTTGAAGGCAGACAGGCTGGCGTGTTCCTGCGATTTTGAACGTCGAGTTGCGCGCGAATGATCGGCTGGCGCACGGTTTCAGATGCGAGTGGTGGGTCGAACAAGCATCGCCTTGTTTACCACAGCAACGGCGTCGTGCAAGCGGGAAGGTGCAGTGGAGCTGTGAAGATACGACAGGTCAAGTCAGGAGAAGAATTGCATTCACAGCTGGGGCACACGTCTACAAATGCTGCTGTCGTTTCCTCAGCCCAGCGCCATCGCCTTGCTCAGCGTTCGTTCAGGTGCAGCCACGCCAAGCACGAGACCGTAGTTTGAAACTCGAGCGCAAGATCCCTGCTGCTGTGGCTAATCTGCCGCACAGCCCGCGTGGAGTTACGAAGCCGTTCTATTTGCGGACTGGTATGAAGTCATCCGCAACGCCTAACAAATTGTCCGATAATCTACTTGAATCTTCCTGCTCGTTGTGCTCGTTTGGAAAACTCGCAGTTTTCGCAAAGTCTGCCGAAGAACCTACGCCGTTCTCTACTCAGTGTTGAGGCATTCTCGTAGCGACACTCAGCTTTGTGCGGCTGACTTGGAGAAGGCTGACTGGCATTTCCCAATCCGAACCCTGCTAAGCGACGCCCGGGACTAAGACGATGCATCGAGAAGCCACAGCCTGGTGGGGAAGTTGCAGCCTTTGGTCTTCAGAAGTTTCGGTGTACATGATCATGACCAGAGTAGAGGGTTGCCTAAGATGGCTGCGAATGCAATCGGGTCCTTGGGTCTAAGCGACTCGCAGAAGGGTATTCTAAGCATGGGCAGGTCCTGACGTGGTCGTGTGGAGTCATAATCTCAAGGTGATGGCATAGCAAGGCGTGCTCTGATGGCATTAGAGTCATGGTCTCGAGGCATATGAGACCCAAGATCTGTCAGAAGTGACAGGTCAGACTGTTCCTGCATATGGCGACGTCGATCTCTAGTACTGGTGGGCCTTGGCAGAGCCAGGAAATGTTCCACTCTCTGACCTCAACACCTCCTACTCACGAACATCTACTGTGCGAATAGAAGTCAGACTCTCCTCCACAGTCACCATGAGCGACGCAACATCACCCAAATCCGTGTCCGTCCTCTTCGTCTGCCTTGGAAACATTTGTGTGTCTGCCCCTCCGCCCCTCCCCCGCAATCTATCCAGCACCTCTAACATACGCCTCAGGCCGCTCCACCATGTCCGAGGGCGTGTTCCAATCGATAACGAAGCCCGCCGGCAAGCCCGCACATCCTCTTATATCGAACATCGATAGCTGTGGCACAGGCGCGTACCATATCGGCAACGATCCCGACTCGCGAACCATGTCGACACTGCGTGCCAATGGAATCACATCGTATCGCCACGCAGCACGAAAGTTTCACCCATCTTCAGACTTCGCCAACTTCGAATACATACTTGCCATGGATGATGACAATCTTGAAGATTTGTTGAGGCTACGACAAAGAGAAGTGAAAAAGCAGGGAAGCGAAGAGGGTGTGGGCAAGGTCATGCTGTTTGGAGATTTTGGAGGCAAGAAGAGGAGAGGTGGTAGAGGCGAGGAGGTCGATGATCCATATTATGGCGGGAAAGAAGGCTTTACAATAGCATATGATCAGGCAGTGCGCTTCTCGAAGGCCTTCCTGGAGCAACTGGAGGCCGGAGAGTTGAGTTGATTTGTGTTGACGAGAAATGTGCATGTGATACCCCATAGACTAAGATATTGAAGTCGACGATGGAACATTGTTCCTACGATTCACCTTTCATCTTACACACATCCGGTGCTGATTCCTCACACTAACTATCCGTCGACAGCTGCCTCAACTTTTCCTTCAGCTTCCCCATCATAAAATCGCTCAATCCTAGAATCCCCTCGCGTGTGATTATGCGATAAGTCCCGCTATCCTGCCACCTGCCCGTCCCGTCTGTGAACCTCCCATCACCATCTACCTCTACGCTGCCAATGATATCCTCCGGCCATGCAATCCGACCATAATCTGGTGGATTGCGCGAATCACTGACGTGAATCCAACCGCCGTGTCCTGCGCCTCCAGCACCGCCTTGATGTGTTGCGGCGCCTGTGCCGTCGCTTGGGTGTGAGAGGTTAAAGCCTCCAGGCGAGCCGAAGACGGAAGCTTGCGATTGGACTGCGGGGTCGGACGTCGCGTGTTTCGCGTAGACAGAGGATAGTACCGGCAGGAAGGAAGAGTTGGGAGTGAAATTCTGTGGTGTTGGTGGGAGGGCAGTGCATGCGCCGAGCGCGAGCTTCTGGTTTGGAGGCTCCGTGGGCAGGAGGGAAAGGAGAGATGATTTTGGATCTATTGGGTGTTTATGGACGTACTAGAATAGTCAGCGAGAGGGATTGAAACTCGTGAAGGCAAACATACAATGTGTCTGTTTTCTGGCAACGTTGAAACAGATCTTGAGCCTCGCAGAAAAAGTGTGCGAGTCTGGAAGCCCGGTCGAATGCTGCGCGTTGAACGCACGACTGTTTTGGAAAACATGATGATGCTTGTAGCTATGATGTTCCGAGGACAATCGTCAAATCTGAGCATTCAACCGCCTTTCCACCAAGAACTGAAGGCCTTCGTCGATTCTGTGTATTCATGACGATGACGAACAAGCACTTTTCGTCCAAGCTCCGTATATCGGGAGATCGCCAAATCCTTCCACCTACAACGTTTGCCATGCTGTCACACCGCCGGAGCTGGACCGTTCCATCTTGCGCCTGATCCCGAGGTCCAACAACCATAGTCTTACCAAAACGCCGAGTCCAATCCCGCGTGGTTCTCACGGGCGAGCCTCGCGTAGAGACCATCATTCCCCAAACCACGGCTAGCGCAACCCCACCAGATGCAAAACCTTCGCATTGGCGAATGAGATGGACTGCTTGCGGGCGGACAGAGTCCCGGCCGGTGTCGGCTTAGTGGCTAGCATGATGTGCAAGAGTTGTTGACATTCTGACTCCTGATCTTTACTTTCTTCAAATCGTGCTGTAACCATGGCATCGGACGAGATTGGACGAGTTCCACCAGAAAAGGGTGTCACGGAGACGAGTGCACCCAAGCTGGGCGAACAGCATCAAGATGTCGAAGTTGGGCCTGAGATGATCAACATCGACAGGATCGAGAAGGTCTACGCGTAAGTGTTCAAGATCCAACGGGCCTACTCCTGCTCATCATATCGCAGCAAGCTCGACCGTCGAATCCTGCCAGCCTTCTGGTTGCTCTACTTCATGTGTTCTGCCATTCGATCCAACATTGGCCTTGCACAGACCATGAACATTGACAAAGGCCATGACCTTGGCTCTGTACTCCATATCACGCCAAAGCAGGTCTCAACTGGTTTGGCATTGTTCTATGTCTGCTATGTCATCTTTGACTTGCCGTCCAACCTCATCATGTCAAGGGTGAGTCCACACGCCTGGATGAGCAGGATTGTCACTTGCGTTGGCATGATTGGGATGTGTTTGACTGCGATGAATGCGGCGTGGAATCTCTAGTATGTCTGACACGAACTATCTATCTTCCGCACAGGCTGATCTCGGATAGCTTGCTGCGTCTCCTCCTTGGTATTGTCATTGCAGGCATGTGGCCTGGTATGTCATACTACCTGACACTTTTCTATCCGCCATCAAGAACTGGCAAGCGTATTGGGCGCTACTTCACGGCATCCCAGATCTCTGCGGCTGTCGTTGGCCTGGTCTCGGCTGGCTTTCAGAAGATGGACGGGCTTGGTGGCCTTGTGGGATTCCAGTGGATGTTCCTGCTATACGGCATCGTTGGCTTCATTGTCGGTGTATCATTGCTCTGGTGGCTTCCGGATCGACCACTTCCACCTGGGGAAGTACATGAACGAACAGGGTGGAAGAGACTTCTACCCAAGGGCAAGCCAGCCTTGACAGGCGAGGATGCAAGAATCCACTATGAAGACCTCACTCGAGTATATCACCGCGGCATGTGGACCATGAAGGATGTCTGGCACATCATGATCGACTGGAGAATATACCCACTCGTCATCATGTACTTCGGTGTAGTCGGAGTTGGCAACGGAACGCAGGCATATGCGACAGTCATCATCCGTGGCATCAATCCGAAGTTGACCGGCATCCAGCTCAGTCTCCTGTCCGCGCCAATCTGGCTTGTAGGTCATAGTGAAAGTCGACTTGTAGTAAGCTAATTCCATGTAGATGGATGCACTTGCCATTGTGCTCGTTACCCCACTCTCTGACCGTTTCCACCACTATCGCGCGTGGTTCTTCAGCGGTGCTGTCATGATCCAGATCACAGGTCTTCTGATGGCCACGTTTGCGCAGAACTGGACGAGGTACGGAGGCGTTCTGTTGGTCGGTTTCGGACTCGGACCAACCGTTCCCATCTGCATGGCGTGGGCCAACGAGATTTTCCAGCCCCGCCATGGAGAGGTTGGTGTAGCAGCAGCAAGCGCACTCGTCTCTGGTCTGGGAAACTTGGGGAGCATTCTGACAACCTACGCCCTCTACTCTGGGTGGCCCGAGGATGCCAAGCCCGGCCCTCACAGATACCGCAAGAGCAATCTTGTCATGATTGGTATCCTCTGCGCCAGCATAGTGAGCGCAGCAAGTATGGTGGTGCTGCTGAAGGTATTTGGCAACAACAAAGCCAAGCAACTCAGCAGTGCAAACTCGACTGCCGAGGGCGAGGCTGTCTACGTGGATGGCGCGGCGCGACGTGAGGTTCAGCAGCGCGGTCTGGGTCGGATGTTTCGCTTTGGATGAGGTCAGACTCTGCTGCGGGCGGAGTTGACTCCTCTTACGAGCCGATTCGAGAGCAGGAATCGATCAGAAAGTTTCCGTGTGTGATGGGGTTGTGGAATTCGCATGATGGAGGTCACGAGGGTCGGGTGTCGGATGTCACCGAAGCTTATGCGAGTCACCATCCTAGGGCTGACGGCGTGATGCTGCGAACGGGTGTTGTAGCTTGTCGCGGGGATGTTTGTTGATATAGTAGATCCTATACCGCCAGTATTGGTGCTGGTGCTGGTGCTGGTGCTGGTGCTGGTGCTGGTGCTGGTGCTGGTGCTGGTGCTGGTGCTGTTACTCTGTCGTGCCTACTCCTTCTGAGGATAACCGCTTATCAGTCAGCCGAAGATCGGCCGTGTGAGTCGCGCGGTGCTTCACTTTCGACTGCACATGGCGGGGCTACGTTCACGATAGAACGTGTGGCTTCGTCACTGTCACGCCCAGCTTCCATTCCGTTCCTTTCCAGCCCACAACAACTGGTCTTGCACCACACCTCCGTGCTGGCAAGCCATTGATTCGAACTCGTCTCCCGTCATCGCCGTCAGGCCCCACTGCACTCTACGCGGACCGTCCATCCCTCTGTGCAACTCTCCGCTTGATGGTCGCCTCCGCAGCACGTCGGGGGCTGTGAGTCGGTCCAAGCACGGTTGTCTACACCGGAGAGCCGCACAGCTTCACGCGGAACAAGTGACGTAAGTCGTTGTCGCGCCTGGCTCGGTGCAACGTGGGAAATGACCCGTCCCCGTCCCAACATTTTCTCTGCGCATCTCCTTCCCATGCCAGGCAACCCCTCCCGTTCTGCTGGGCCCTGCGCAAGGCCTCTCAGTCGGCATACCTGCTAACTAATATTACTCCTGCAGCTCTCCACACCCCACCATTGCACTCCACCGCCCGCAGCCTTCTCCGCAATCGCACAGCATTTCACACCTGCGTACCTGCGCTCACCGCGCGCCGTGCCGTCACCATGTCCGCCGCCATCGACAATGAGGACCTCGAGGAGCTGTCCATCTCGATGCCGCCCCCGCGCCGGGGAGCGGGCAGCACCACCAGGACCGTCGACTTCTCCACCCCGCCCGTTGCGCAGCCAGCAACAGTTCTGCAGGAGAGCAAGAGCCGGGACTCCAAGGCTAGCCAGCGGCTGGGGCAGTACACAATCGTGAAGACGCTGGGCGAGGGCTCCTTTGGCAAGGTCAAGCTGGCGACGCACCAGGTCAGTGGGCAGAAGGTGGCTTTGAAGATCATCAACCGGAAAAGACTCGTCACAAGAGACATGGCTGGCCGGATAGAGCGCGAGATTCAGTATCTGCAGCTGCTACGGCACCCGCACATCATCAAGCTGTAGGTGCATGAGGCTCCTACACCATACAAGATACTAATGTTTGCAGCTACACCGTCATAACCACGCCCACCGAGATCATTATGGTCCTCGAATACGCGGGCGGGGAGCTATTCGACTACATTGTCAACAACGGACGGCTACAGGAGGACAAAGCGCGCAAGTTCTTCCAGCAGATCGTATGCGCCGTCGAGTACTGCCATCGTCACAAGATTGTGCACCGAGATCTGAAGCCCGAGAACCTGCTGCTGGACGACCAATACAATGTCAAGATCGCCGACTTTGGTCTAAGCAACATTATGACAGACGGCAATTTTCTCAAGACGAGCTGTGGAAGTCCCAACTACGCCGCGCCCGAGGTCATTTCTGGAAAGCTGTACGCGGGGCCTGAAGTGGATGTCTGGAGCTGTGGTGTTATTCTCTACGTCCTACTGGTAGGACGACTTCCATTTGACGACGAGTACATTCCGACATTGTTCAAGAAGATTGCGGCAGGAAACTACAGCATTCCCAGCTATCTGTCTCCTGGCGCAGTCTCGCTGATCAAAAAGATGTTGATGGTCAACCCCGTACACCGCATTACAATAGGAGAGATCCGCCAGGATCCCTGGTTTACAAAAGACATACCTGCATACCTCGAGCCGCCGGCGCAAGAGTTCTATGACAGCGGTGTAGATCCCAACAAGGCTATCGATCCCAACGCGATTGCGCCGACTGCGCCCGCACCAGTTGTTCAGAAGTTGCACGAAACAGTAGTCACCAAGCTGGGCAAAACCATGGGCTACGCCAAGCACGATGTCCAAGAAGCATTGGCACGTGACGAGCCCAGTGCTATCAAAGACGCTTATTTGATAGTCCGGGAGAATCAAATCATGAAAGAGAATCGTGAGTCATCTGTATCTTTGTTCGTGCTGGCTCAACTGACATTTACATAGCGTTGATGACACAGGAGAGCCACCTCACACAATTCCTGGCACAATCACCACCAACACATCCCGAGAGCTATCTCAGCACGTCAATACCCGAGAGGCTGAGCGGCGCGTCGAGACCGCAAGTTATACAACCTTCATCAGATCACGAGCGAGCACGACAAGGTTCCAATGCCAGCAGCCAGCTTGCAAGCGTGCGGAGTCCTGTCAGCACGGTCGCCATCTTACCCAGCAGTCTTACAGAGTACCACAAAGCATATATGAAAGGCCATCCGAGGCCTCCACCGAAACCAGAAAACGATGGTCTGCCACCTACGCCGGAGCAGACCGAAGAACAGCGGCAGATCTCAGCGAGGAGGCTTAAGCCCAACTTCCGTGCCCTACCTGATGCGAGCAGATCAAGACCAGAACCGATGACGTCTTTGCCTGCGAAGAAGCCGCGGCCAACCAAGTGGCAGTTTGGCATTCGTTCCAGAAACCAACCTGCAGAAGCCATGCTCGCTATCTTCAAGGCACTAAAAGCGATGGGTGCTGATTGGGAAGTGCCAAGAATACGCAAGGCTGGTGGCAGGAGTGGATCGCGCAGTCGGAGCGGTTCGCGAGCATCACGGGAGCGGTCGCGACCAAGCTCGCGGAGCCATTCGCGAGGCTCCTCAATCTCGTCGCATGATTCGACCGATGAAAAGAACACGGGCAGCGATTCGCCGCATCGTGAAGCGCTCACTGTTCGCAACGGCGAGTCTGAAGAACAACGTGGACGAGAGAAGAAGCACTACAACCACACAAATGATTGGGGCTACCACGTCCCAGAAGATCCGTGGGTCATCAATGCCCGCTTCCGGAAAGATGGAATGTTCCCACCAGGCGTCGCACATCCGTCTTCAACCCATTCATCGCGCGTTGACCTCGCCAACGATCCGTCTGGCCTGCGAAGACGAAGCTCGACCAATACAAGCACGTCAAGCCTGAACCATCACGTCGAAGGTATGACCTCGGCGGAGAAGGCAGCTTCTATGGGCGAGGACTATCCACAGCCAGACGAAGCCGTTTACATATACGTGTCTATCCAATTGTACAGTATTGACCGTGACTTCTTCGTCGTAGATTTCAAGTGCGCAGGCTACGAGCGCCTGGTCTCAAACCTTGTCCGAGAAGTCAAGGCAGCGTCTACATCGAATACATCCATATCGAACCTGACACTCTCGTCCTCACAACCACATCACTACGAAGACGGATGGGATGACGAGCAAGGCATCTGGAGGAGGCTGGGCGAGGGCGAGCCACTGCCAGATGATCTTGCCGAGGAGCTAAAGGAAGGAGGAAAGGGCGTGTTGAGGGAAAGGACGGAAGAGGTCGGTGCGGGCAGAAAGGAGGGCGAGAAGGTTGTCACAAGTCCTTTCCCGTTCCTGGACGTAGCGAGTACATTGATCTTGCAGTTGAGCGGGGAGTAATTAGATGCGTGTATAGAAGTTCACTATCTCCTCTCGGGTCGGAGAAGTCATGTCGATAACACGGTAATGTAGGCCTCGAGCTTGGCACGAAATACCATTTCCGCAATTACACATTCAACAGGGTTCATCTCATTTTGGGGAGTCGGTACATATACATGAGCGGAAAGGTTCTCGATGATTACGCCAGGGACAGTCATTACCTAGGATGTCTCCCATTTCGTCCAACACGCTTTTATGCACAATGGATTACCGCATGCCGCCAAAGCCACCTGCTGCAGCGCCCATGGCACCCAATCTCGATGCTAGCTTAGGGTATTTCTCTTGTACCTGTCATGGGTGAGTGTTGATTGCATGAGATAGAAGCAGTTGACTTACCTCAAGTTGCGTCCTCGTCGCCTCGGCATAACTCAATGCATTGACAATCTCGCCTTCGGTCCTGCTTAATTCCGCCGCGCGTTCAAAATACTTCAATGCCTCTGTAACCTTGCCTTGCTGTAGCAACAATTGTGCCATGGTCGCGACTGCAATATCGCATTCGGGGTCGATGATGAGCGCCTTCTCGCACAGCTTCTCTGCGTCCGAGAAGTCGTTCTTCCACTGGAAAAGCGCAAGAGCCTTGTTGATGAGGGGCAGCACATTCATGCCGAGCGGCTTGGACGTCTTCTCCATTTCGACAGCTGTGTCGAACTTCTCGATGGCTTCTTGGTATTTCTGCTGATCAAGCAGCAGTTCGCCGTAGTAGTTGTACACGTCTGGGACCTGGGAGAAGTTTTTCATGCACCGGCGGAATGTGGCCATGGACGAGGCAATGCTGCCCATCTTGTATTGTGTGACACCGAGCTGGATGTGCGAGAAGATAAAGTCCTTGTCGAGGTCGATGGACTTTTGGTAGTCTTTCGCGGCCTCGCCGAATTCGGACTTGATGAAGTGCAGTTGTGCGCGGTGGTAGAAGATGTCGGGATCCGAGGCGTTCTGTTCGAGGGCAGCGGCGAAATCGGCCTCGGCAGCGTCTGGGTTGGCGAGCTCGAGGTGCATGCTGGCGCGCTTGATGAAGCTTTGTGTGAGGGTGGGCTGGATCTCGATGCTCTTGTCCATGTCCTTGAGTGCATCCTCGTTGTCGCCCTTGAGGTAGCTGAAGGTGCCGCGCATGTTGTACGCAAAAGCCTCGTGCTCGCCGAGATGGCCGAGCTCCAATGCGCGGTCGAAGGCAGCCGCAGCTTCGGCGTAGCCGTCGCCTGTCTTGGTTGTCAGCGCCTTCAGTCCCTTGCGCAGCTGTCCCTTGCCACTCTCCTCGTCCAGCTCCGCGTCGTCTTCGAGACCCTTGGGCGGGGGCTTTGGGCGGAAGCTCTGGAGGTAGTTGGTGACAAAGGTGGGGCTGGGCAGCTTCTTCTCCTTGCCGGCGAGGATGGCCTTGCCCTTGGTCTCGGCGACCTTCTTGAGCAGGCGCTCGACGCTCTGTGCGCTGCTCTCGTTGCGGAAGCCGTCGATGATGCAGCTCGCCGTGTAGTCGAGCAGGGCCTCGCTGTTGCGCTCGACCTGCTCGTATGCATTCGCTCGTCGGTTCAGTGCCTTGACGTACTCGTTGTCTAGGTTGATGGCGGCGGTCGTGTCTTCGATAACCTGGTCCCACTCGGACATGGCATTGTAGCAGGCAGCGCGGTTCGAGTAGAAGACGGGGTCCTGCTTGCATAGGATGGCCTTGCCGTAGAGCTCGATGGCGCGGTTGTAGTCTTTGGATCCGTATGCCTTGTTTCCTGCGGCCTTGAGCTTCGCGGCATACTCTTTCCGCTCCTCGTCTGACAGTGCTCCGACGCTGTTCTCGTCCACGTCTGGCAGCTCGTCTTCGGTCGTGGCCGCCACCGAAGCTTTCTCGGGTTCCGAAGTCGCAGCAGGCGCCTCTTCCTTGGCCACAGTGTCCTTCTCCGCTCGTTCTTTTGCGCGCTTGCGGTCGCGCTGCTTCTTCCGCTTGTTGCCCGCCGTTGTGCCCGCATCTTGCCGCGAATCCGACGAGAAGTAGTATATCGCGCCTCCAGCTCCGACAACGAGTGTGACTCCTGCAACTGTGTAGACGACGCCCTTGTTCTCCGATGCCCAAATCGATAATCGGTCCCACAGCGAGTCTGTGCCTTGTGCGGGAATCTGAACGGGGAATGGCCCAGGACCAAGGGGCGCCTGGTTGGCGGGCGCCATGGTGAAGGAGGGAGGAAAGAAGGGTATGGAAAGTGTTAATCAGGCGGCGGAGGCGAAGAGATGAAGGCGCTCCGTGTGGTTGTTTGCAGGCGGTCGAGTCGAGGGCCGTGTCAGAAGCTCAAGTTGTGAAATCTTGGGAGACTAACATTGGCCCGTGCAAGCTCGCGACGGGCGGACGTCATCGACGGTCGGCGAACCACGCTTCATCGGCACACTTCCACCGTAATCTATTCTACAGACCTAAAAAGTCTGTCTAGGTATCATAGAGGCATTCATGACTCCAGAATAGCCTCAGAGTCTTCTCATCAGCTCGACGAAGAGGGCAAGCTCTGTGAATGCTGTGCAGCTTACAGAGCGTCCATGCAATTAATCACACGTGACACAACATGTCAAAATATGCTCTGGTGCACAACATGTCTTTCAATTCATGCTGAAAAACCATGCCATCGCTACAAAGCGGTCAATCCTGCTCGTGTGTCGTGCTCGTTGACACGTCTTCATGCATACCGGTACTCAATCGGCAAATCGGAGTTAACATGAAAAAGAGTCGAGTCACTAGCGACCATAAACCATCAATCTGAAATTGGCCGCTTTGAAACAGTAACCCGGACATTAGGAGATCTCATTGAGCGGCCCTTCTTGACTAGCCTTGCCCTCTACAAGCACAAATACAGCGCGGCCTGGCATCTCCAACTATCCTCAATCTACCATACCGAATACTGCACTTGAAAAGCAGTGTCAGGACGTGCGATATGGCGCCCGAGCCTTCGTTCCAGCTCTTCACCTCCCTCCGCTATGATCCCCTACTTCTCGAGTCCCAGGAGAACTCCAGACCCGATTTGAACTTCGTTAGCCCATCACCATTCTACATGCTTGCATACCATCGCGGTCGAATGCTAGAAGCAGCACAGCACTTCGACTTTCATGCCGTAGAGGGAAAACTTGGAGATGGGAAAGCCTTGCACGAAGAATTACTCGGTCTTGTCGACGACTGGAAGTCGCAAAACATCCAAGACGAGCCTTTGAAGCTAAGAATCTTGTTTGACAAGGCCGCCAACATGACAGTAGAGTTCGCTGTTGTCCCAAGAGTCCCACGAGAAACGCTGTATCCAACGTCTCTCGACCCACCAAACCAGACCCCGAAAACACATCCAGCAAACGCATTCAACCCGTCGCCACTGACTGGTGGCGCATTGACCCTCGGGCCGACCGACACACTCCCTGCAGCATCTCTCTGTGCTCCAACATGGACACTCAAGCTCGACACCGCGCCTACCCCATCTACGCCATTTACGCTGCTGAAAACGACGAAGCGAGAGATGTATGACAGGTCCAGAGAACGAGCACTACCCGAAAACCCCACCAACCGTGCATGCAGAGAAGTCATGCTGTACAATGAAGTCAACGAGCTGACCGAAGGCACATTGACCTCACTCTATCTCTATCGCGGCGGCAAATGGGTCACTCCACCAGTGGGCGTTCCAAGCGACCAATTCACTTCATCGACGTTGAAGGGTGAAGGCAATGAGGACGAGGGAGAGCTAAGAAAGCCCTTTGCAGGTCGGTGGGGTCACTCGGTCAGAAGCGCGAAAGTAGGTGCAGGTGGTCAGAGAGGCACCAGCCGGAGGTGGGCATTGGGCAAGGGCTTCTGCATGGAGGAGCCGGTGAGTATTGAGACTGTAGAGGTTGGCGAGGGCGTGTGGGTCAGTAATGGTGTGAGAGGGTTTGGTTTTGGAAGAGTGGTTCAATGAGCAGCTTAAAGCCATTGCCATGCCGTTCATTGCATGCAGAATTACACGACAACTTGGAGTGTGATGCAATGTCAGCACGATACTTTCAACTGAGCCTGCAAGACGTCTTGACCAATCGAGTTGTTCACAGTTCTTGAAGAGAACCTCTGTTAAATCCAAGTTTTAGTTGAGCTAATAGTAGACCCTACTGCGCATGTCTAAGCACCACCTCCAATGGCTTCTTGTCCTGCGTAGAAGTCAGCATTGTGAATCAGGAAACTGTTGTGCTGGCGATACTTGCCCAGAGAACATATGTCTTCTGATCTCCCCAATCCCACTTGTCCGACTCTTTTGCCAAGGACAATTCAAAGCTCCATAACAGCTTGGCCAGTATGAACCGCATCTCTGTATTTGCCAGCTTCATGCCTGGACACACATGTCGCCCGCTCTGAAATGGCTGAAAACTCGCCATATCATCAGTTTCATTGTCTGGATCCAGAAAGCGCTCTGGGATGAATGAGTTAGGGTTCCGGAAATTGTACGACTGGCGATTCGCTGCGTGCTGATTGTACGTAACATATGTACCGCCGGGTACGTATTGATCGCATACAGTGGCACCACCTGGCGGAACAACGCGTGGTATGCCAATGACCACGGGCGGGTCAAGACGAAGACCTTCATTGATGACGGCGTCAAGGTACGGTATGTCGCTAGTAGAAGCCATTGTGATTTCGGCTTCTTGCGGAAACTTTGCACGAATGTCATTCGTAAGTCGGTGCAGAACGCCTTGATGCTGCACCAGTTCGCGAACAATAGCTGTTAATGCACTCGCAATGGTCTCGCTAGCTGCGAAGGCGATTATGAGCATATTAATTTCCCATTCTGGATCCGTGATCAGACCTTTCTGGTCGTTGAACTTCTTTGTTGGCGTTACGAAGTCTGGGCGGTCAACTCTGAGAGCCAATCGCTTTCGGGTTTTGATGCAGCTCATCTCGCGATGATCTTTACTCCTCTGCAGGATGTGTTTGGGTATGATATGCCGCAAAAGCTTGCGAATTGGTGGGTACTGGTTGACTGATGCAATGAGGGCGAGTCCTTTCCCAAAATCTGCTGCAATCTCTACCCAGGCGTGCAGTTTGCCGTCTTCAAGCTGACCAAACGATTCGCCAAACGCAAGGTCGCCGACAAGATCGAAAATCAGGTAGTTGATCCACTTTTCCATATCTACAGTCTTCTCGGTCCACCGTCGACCACCATCAGGCTCTTTCAATTTGCTAAGGAAGAGATCAACATATCTCTCCACGACTGGTGCATAGTCTCTGAGGCTCTTGTCTGAGAACGAGTTTGCGAACGCACGTCGGAACCGCGCGTGGTCATCTTCGTCGGGTCCTAATATGGAATTCGGTTCATCTGGCGTCATCTTCATGAACCATGTTCGGTTTCTCTCAAATGGCGCAACACCTACGCGGTTGAGATAAATATCCTTCCATGCTCCGCCGTCGGCATACGACAGCTCATTTGGTGCGATGCGTACGATAGGCCCAAAGTTGGTGTGGAGTTTCTTCAGCCGCTTATGTAGCTCTCCTCGCTGCGTTGCGATGACATATGGCATGCGGAAGGAGCGCCAAAGGAATGGTCCTGGATAGTGCCGTAGTGGATGCAGATAAGCGTTGTATATTGCATAACAGACCGTAACCTGAAAGATCTCAGCATGTGAAGAACGAGTGCCAGATGTCTGCACTCACTACTAGTGGTATGAATATTGTTGCTATGACAAGAAGAGTACTGCTCGAATAATTCCAGTTCCCCAACATCAGCCGCGCCCATCCTAGGCGTTGATCGCTAGAGCCGAACATAGCGAAGTCATGCGTCATGGGTTATGGGCTAAGCTTTAGAAAACGTCCAAGACATGTTAGTGTTCATGCGAACGATGTTGAAATAACATGTCTCAGCAATCTGAATCATGGAGCGTCATACCGTGCGGCACCGCGTGGCGACCACCCCCGCGTGCCGAACACCCCGCACATCATAACACCAAGTCAACACCAACTTCAAGACACATTATCTCTACCAATATGGAACCAATTGACAAGGCAATCGAAGCAATAAAATTGCACGGCTTAGGAGAACAACTTACTTTGAGAAGTGTGCGGATGTCTTCAAAGTCAACTGAATTACGCTAGCCTAAAGATGCAAGGGCGTTTAGGGCAGTGTGGCAGCTAAAAACACCAACTAAAGGAAACTCAGCCTACAACAAGAGGCAGAGCTTATAGATTACATCAAAGACCTTACAGGTCGAGGGCTTCCACCTACTAGAGCCATGACGCGACGCTTTGCTGCTGAGATTGCTAAACAGCCTGTAGGAAAGGAGTAGGTGAGTCGCTTTTTGAAGAGAAACAAGGACCATCTCACCTCAAAATGGGCAGCTAGTATAGACGCTGTACGTCACCACGCTAACTCAGAGCACAATTGTCGTGGAGAAAAAACTACTCTTTGAGAGAGTAGGTTATACCGTACTCTACGGTAGAGTACGGTACCATGCTCATTGGTAGATCACGGTACCGTGCTCTACGGTAGATCACTGCTTCTCTGCTCGGATCGGATTATCAAAGCCCCGAGACATTGAGTATATATTCTGAGCTCCTCAGCTCGATTTCTTATGTAGAGATTAATTCAACTTCTTTCTCTCTCCAAGCTCAGCTTACAACCACAACAATTACAACCTCTACTTTGATCTCCTCTATGAGAAGATGAAGCAGTATAGTGTGGAGCCTCGCCACACGTATAATATGGACGAGAGAGGCTTTATGATTGGGGTCACTTTAAGGACAAAGAGAGTCTTATCTAAGAGATTATAGGAGACAAAAGAGGTCAGAGACTTACTCTAAGATGGCTCTCGTGAGTAGGTAACTGTCCTAGCGTGTGCTTGTGCTGATGGAACAAGTCTTCCTCCAGGTCTCATCTACCAGGCCCAGAACAGTAACATACGGTCGTCCTGGGTGGAGGATATTAAGGTTAGAAAGCAGGACGTCTTTGTCACTTCATATCTCTCTAGATAGACGAACAACGACGTAGGTTTAGCCTAGCTTAAGCAGGTCTTTGGCTATTGTACGAAGGAGAAAGCGCGCTCAAGTTACTGCCTCCTCATCCTAGATAGCTATAGGAGTCACGCTACTATGGATTTTTTTTAACTATTGCCACAAGAACAAGATCCTCCTTGCTATCTTTCCTTCTTATTTAACTCACAGCCTTCAGCCACTTGATATAGTGTTATTTGCGCCACTCTTAAGAAAGTACTCTAAAGAGCTCACCACGTATCTTTAATTTACCTAAGGACTTATCCTAATTAACAAGGGCAATTTCTTCTCTTTGTTTTAGAAGGCCTAGACCTCCACCTTCAACCAGAGGCTCATTTTAAAGTCCTTTGAAGCCACTAGTATATAGCCAATAGAGAGAGACGTTATACTCAAAAGATTCCGTCTAAAGACACCAGAACAAGATGAAGAGACAGGGCTCGCCTATACTTGACGAAGAGGAACAGAGAAAGATGAGAGACCTTGTGGAGAAGGTAGTAAGAGATTGGATAGAGAAGGAGGCAAAGAAGATCACTCTCTCACTCCACCACCTCCAGACGAAAATCGACCTTCTTCTCTATGAGAACAAAGGTCTTCTAAGCGCTCTTAACACTAAGAAGAAGCACCAGAAGAAGGGCAAGACTCTTGATCTTCAGCAGCGTCAAGAGTACCACGGGGGAGCTTAATTCTGGTCTCCTAGAAAGTCCAGAGAGGCTAGGTTTCGTGAGAGAGTAAGAGCGCAAGAGGAACGCAAGGAGAAGCTTAAAAAAGCTGAGATGAAGGATCTTTGAGCTCAAGCAGCCTTACTTAAGCAGAAAGAGGCAGAAGAAAAGCGTATAGCGCGAGAGGCAGCCAAGGTGGAGAGGGAGAGAGAAGGAAAGATTAGCTGCACAAAGGGCTGAAGGAAAGCGCAAGAAACAACAGGAGAGAGAAGCTGCAACTACCCAGAAATCTCTACAATTGTCCCAAAGAGGCAAGAGAGCAGCCTCACAAAAGCCTACGCGTGCGCGGGTCGCGCAGCCTGCTAAAGGTGGTGGTAGTGGTGGTGAGCCTACACGCCCACCCCCAACCAAAACCACCACCAGCGGCCGCAGCGTCCAGGTAACGTATTCCACCATCGAGCTGGTCAGTTTTCCTTGGTACGACCAACCCATGCTACAGATCTTCAATTTCATCGCTATTAAACAAGGAGCCTATGTATGTCATGCTTACATTAGATTTAGAATATATCTCTGTATCCTTTTTGCACGTGCGAGCGTTGTGCCTAGTCTCTCTGCAGTTCCCACAACGCTGTAGAGCTAGTTAGGCTCTTTCTTAATTACTACTACTACGAGCCTTCTTCGCTAGCTGAAATGCTATAGACGCCTCAGCAGCTACCTAAGATGCTGCCTAACTATACTCTATTGTACTACCTTGCTAGATCCGCTTGCGTTCACGCGATTTTCTCTTAGTTATTGCTGCCAATTGCTCTTCAAGCTCAGTAATACGAGCAGCTTGAAGCGCGTTTTGGTGCAGCATCAGTTCACCACCTTTAACAAGCTGAGAGAAGCCAGCCTAAGCTGTAACTGGCGATTGAGTGAAGGAATTGCTTATAAGCTTCGACTGAGATCCAAACTTGTGCGTATTGCTTAGTGTCTTTGATTGCTATAGCGTCTCCTGTAGTGGAGGTGCTGGTAGGGTGCGCAGCCGCACTTTAAGGCGATCTAACACTACCTGCGCGTTGATAGGGACTAGCCCTAACGCCTTAAAGGCCTTTTGACAGTTCTGCTCTGTAAACACGTCAAGAAACGCGTCTTAGAAGGCTGCTAGAAAGCCCTCCTTGTTAATATAGAAGACGCATCAGTGTGCCAAGTCTCTAACGCGCTAAGAGTACTTGCGCTTTAACAGCAAGAAGCAGACTACGTTAAGCAGCTAGAGTATATGCGATGAGTGTGGTGGCATACAGAGAGTGAGGATCTTGTTCTCTAGGCAGTAGTCCTTGAAATCCTGGTTGAGATGGCTCTTATGGCGTCTAAAATGAGCAGTCTGTACCCCTCCTACCTGGCGCGCCTTTGTATGCGCAACAAAGTGCTTCAACCACTTAAGACCAAGCGCGTTGTTTGTCTAGCTGTTCTTAGAGACTCAGAGCTTCCAATTGTGCGGTACATTTGTCTCCTCATACTAGGCAGAGATATAGACACGCCCTTTATAGATAATAAAAGGCAGAGTTGCATACCTAGCAGCGCAGATGCTCTAGATAACCGTAACCCACTTGCGATCGCCTAGCTAAACAAGCTCTAGCTGAGCGCGTCTCTCTGCACCTGTGACGACCTTCATTAAGCCAATAATGCCTATCTGAAAGCCAGTCTCATTAAAGTTGTGCACGTTATTGTTATAGACGCTGTAATTGGCTTTAGTGTCCTCCACCAGCATAAACCACGCGCTAATCACCTCTAGATCTTCCTGCAGTATCCTCTGTCTATCCTTTGCTTAATTGAAGGCTATCTTAAGCTCATCTGAATGCGTTACAAAGCGCTCAGCCTAATGCTTGCCTACTGGCTTGCCACCGCGTACACCTAGTAGTTTATCAGCTATATCTGCCATCTTGCACAGCTAGGGCGCAAATCCTCGCGAGTTGAGGTCGAGGATATATCAGACGATCGTCTGCTCTTCAGTCGCAGTAAGCTTGTAGCGAGCGTTGCGTACAGCAGGCCTGTAGCTGATTCTATTGTATCGGCTAGTTAAAGTAGAGCGTGGTATATTAAAAGCGTCAGCAGCACGTCAGAGGCTTGAAAACTGGTTATTCTGGTAGGCAAGAAGAGTAAGTTCAATCTTGCCTTCTTTGTTAGCTGCAGTTGCGTTTTGTTGTTGAACCATGTTGTGTTGATGGGGGAGTAGATGCTCTTGGCAGAAACTGACCAGCTCGATGGGGTGACCAGTTCGATGGTGGAATACGTTACCCATTAAATATTGGTAGCCTAAATTGATCACAAGCATCACTTTACTAGTCCACTACAGAATCTCGTGATAATATATACTGTGGAGGTAGTAGAGCTTCGTTTTCTACTGTGGGCAAATGGAGTTTTGGTGTTCGGCACGCGGGGGTGGTCGCCACGCGGTGCCGCACGGTAGCACCTACAGCTTAGTCGTGTTCCCCGCAGCGCGCTTACTGTAGAAATCGCTAACACGAGCTACTTAGAAAGGTAAGCTACTCTAACACCAACTATCTACCTGTAAAGATAACGTACTTAATGAGTAAGTTAGCTATCTAAGTAAGTGTGAAGGCCCTTGGTTGGAGATGAATCTTGTGTGCCGAAGGCTCTACGGTTGGTTCTCAGGAAGTGAGTGGAAGGGATTGTTGGACGAGGGTTCAAGTACAGATACCGAGTAGTAGTTAGAGTCTAAGTACGAGAGGTGCACTAAGGTAGACAGATAGGGACTGTAGTTAAGTGCAAGGTAACCAAGTTGTAGATTGGTACAAAGGGTACTAGTAAGGTACTCTATAAAGTTAAACACAATGTGCTGTAAGGGCTTATCGCCTATTATCTATATATCATGCGTGCTTATGTTAGTAGCCACGAGCTGCGTAAGCTCGTGCAGGTAGTTGTAAGCTGCATGAGCTCACGCTTGGCATTGTGAGCTAGGTCACGTGACTTAGGCGCAGCCCTAGTTAGAGGTTGGTTCTGTGCGACTTTATTGGTTCCTCATAAGTCCTGGCGCTTGCCTGGGCATTATGCGTGTCGGATCGTAACAGTAAGTTAGCTGTCTAAGTAAGTTAGCTATCTAAGTAAGTTAGCTATTTAAGTAAGTTAGCTATCTGTCACGACCAGTGGTACACTAGGCCCGCACGACAGGGGTTGCTCTCTGTTAAGCGAAGGCAGCAACAGAGCACGGGTAAACCTCGGATCAGCCTAGGACCACCAACGGCATGGAGCACAGCCACCCTATATGCTCTCTCTGATTCCGCGCTCTCTGTAGCACAAGGAGAGCCGGAGATCAGGACTGCTCTCCCAGCGCCCTTGATCTCTGCAGAGCAAGGAGAGCAAGGAGAGCAAGGAGAGCAAGGAGAGCAAGGAGAGCAAGGAGAGCAAGGAGAGCA